>OFHS01000878.1:10891-26125 GCA_900245855.1 Calvadosia cruxmelitensis
GTAAATTAATGAAATAGCCCACGTGTTTTAGATTGTACTCTGGAATAAATTGCAAAATAAATTACTTTGCACAAAATTTGACTCATTATTGCGAGCCTTTGCTGAAAAGCAGAGGGAAAAACACATGTAAAGTCGAATAGAATGGCCGAGAGCAGCAGTGGAAATAGCGAATAAGAAATTGAAAATGACCTTTTAACGTTTATACTACAGTATTTTATTTACAACAGCTGGCACGGATAGCCTATTATCATTCAGCGACATTTTCATCCTCTTCATCTTCGGAGAAGCCGTCTATCAATACTTCCTCGGCATCAGACGTATTCTCCGCGATAGAGTTAGTGCAGTTGCTGCACCTGCAAATTGAAAAGATGTAACAAACAGTTAGATAGTCCAGAAATAACTTGTCTTTCGGCAAACAGCTGTAGCTACAGCGACTGATAAAGTTTTGATCATTTTACTTGGAAACTTTACACACCTGCAGAATTCTGAGCATTTTACGCCTGCCTTGGAGCATGAGCAGCGGTTCGAGGTACAACAAGTCTTGCAGCCGCAGTTAACGATCTCTAACAAGTCGTCAGGAACAGGGTTTTGGGACATCCAGTCTATTGCAATGTCGTTGCCTTGGACAATCCAACCTCTGGAATGTGGACCACCAGGACTGATGACGGCTTGCAGGCACCTTCTCCAGATGTACGCCTGATAAGAGGCCCTTTGCGTGTGCTTCTCGAGGCAATCCTGATTCGGAGGAAGGCAATCGCTGGAGTACTGTCCACAGTGGAAAATACTGTAGCGCGCATGGTTGACACCAACGTCTCTTGGCTGCCCATAGAGAGTGTAAACGTACTCCTGGAGGGAAGCAATCAGCTTTGTGGTGGGGATCGTGCTCCTGCCTAGCTTTTTGAATGACTCCTCGTGTCCAGCCATGGCTTTCCACGCCTTCGCCTTGCCTTTGCCGTAAAACCCGCTTACGGAATCACATCCTTAAATCAAAGTATAATTCTTCGAATAAAAGTCAACTACCTCACATCAATCTCTCTGTCGCCTAGAATGGCAAGCCGCTTACCTGTGAATGCGTGGAAACCAATTAGTGCATCTCGAACGTCAGGGGGCAGGGCGGCAGACACTGTCCAAGCGTCTATAACTTCGGTGCCATGTTGGGTTCCTGTGGTAAAGATTAGCCTTGCACCGATTCTGGGTTGCATGGCTACCATCAGAACAAAGACGTCTGTATCAGGGCTGTTAATAAATACCGCTTCATAGCCGTTGTCAGAAGCATGCTTTGCGTGCAGAAGAAGTCTGGTGTCGGCCTCCTCATGGTCACTCGTCAAGCTTTCCTCTTCTCAAACGAGAAGAGCTGTTTCTTGGCCGGGCAAGGGACACATTTTAATGCACTTGTGGTTCGCCGTACAGTACAACTCGAGCCCAGATAGCCTATCAGAGCCCAACGTTTTCCACTTTTCAATGAAGAACAAAATTAATGCTTCTTTGTTCTTCCCGTTGCGAAGAAACTTTCGCCATTGGTTGGGAGTTGCCTGACTACCGCCAAAGATCTTCACCGTCATACTCCCTGTCTCAGCTCGTTTGCCTGCGCTCCCCACATTTAATGCTTACTGCCGGATAGGTATCTGCTACGAAGTCTATCCGGTACGACGAGGTTTGTTGCGCACGATTATTCAGCCTGGAAAATACGCAGAGAGCCAGTTCGCCGAAAGTGGATTGAATTCTTGACATCTTCTGTAGAAGAGCCATTGCATCGACAATGATGGCACTGCGGGCTTCTGGATAATGGTCAATAGCACACTCCGGGGCGCAATTTTGAAGGATGTGCATTAGCTTCGACTTTGAGTTCTTTGTCAAGGTGCCATTGACTGTTGCAAGACTCAAAGGATAGGGCTCTAGGCAGTATTTTAGCACATGACGTAGATCAATGTCTTGACTCTGAGCAAGAAGGAGAAGACGCGTGAACAAGTTCCGTGAACTTTTCAAAATGTGCTCTTTTCCCTTCGTCGTTTTGACTTTACTGGGCTTCTGGCAAGTTGCAAATGATGGAAGCTTCGCTCACTTGATGGTGGCAAATAGGTTGGGCGATTCCAACATCAGGTTTTCGGCGATGAAGGTCTGCAGCATTCTGTTGCCCGTCACCTTTGAACCAACGAGGGCTTCCTTCAGAGTGCTGTCAGCAACAACGCCGCTAGCCAAAAGTACGAGATCTGGTTGGTCCTGCTCGAAGGGGTTTACCATGCTCTTAATTGTTAACTGTACAGCGCGGACTTCACCTTCGTGCTTCTTGCGCTGACTTCTGTCAAGATTTTGTCGCTTCCTAAGGGATAAATGTTAGCAGCAGTGATTGAAAGAGTGCACATTGCTCCTATCATATTGCAATGAAATTATCATAGCGGCGAAAAGTAAGGATATATCAGGCCATAGGTACCTTTTACTCTTGTCGCAGCCAGCCATGGACTGACATTGGCGTGTTATTGCAGAGCGCTCAGACTGAGCGGCAATCCAGCGATATACTGCGCCCTTGTTCAACGTAAATCCAATTAACCCTCCCTTGGTCTTAAAATCTCTGTTTGCCGTCTGCTCGATTGCTTGGTCGCATGCGATCGAAGAGAAGCCATGCCGATCCTGTCGCTGGACCGTCCATTGTTGTTTCAAATTGGACATTTCATCTGACAATAAATTGTACGCATGTCAGTATAAGGTTAATGACAGGAGGCTTTGACGTAGCAATGACATTAATCATTTTACGCCGTAGCTTGAGAAGCCTCTTAAAAGGTGCTGTCGAGCATAAAAATCACAATGTTTTCGTCACTTACTGGGATGAGTATTCTTTAGAGCAACCATCTCAATCCAATACGTTGTCGCGTATCGCGAATAATTGACGCGGTCGGCAACAAAGAACCAAGGAAGCATTGATCTTGGAGTGGACAGATGGAGATCCCAATCATTTTGCCGGGTCGCACGGAAAAATTTCATGAGAAGTCCTGAAAATAGAAATACCTTATGATAGTCCATACATTCATTTTCAACCCTCATGTTTCTATACGATATGATGAGACGACGAAGTCATTCTATTAGAGTACCCGTAGTTTCGATGTATAAACTCCAGAAATGGAAAGTGGGCGATGAATTGGCGGCCTGTTCCACAAATTGGTAGTATTCTTGGGATATACTTTTGAAATCTTCCGAGCGTAAATGTTGCTCGAATCCATCGTTAGGAAAGCTATCCACTAAATTCGAAAGTTGCAACGCAACGGCTTTCTGGGTCGAGACTGTCCACAAATTGATCGAAACGCAATCGTCCTAGTGCTTCATGCATCACCTGAAGTGCAATATTAAAATTCATGATGTCGTTACCCAACCAAAACTAGCCATGAAGGCATATAGCAGTACATATGTTTAAATAATCACGTCAATGCCAAAGATCCAGAGAAAACAGAAGTGGAATGCTCGTACCTTGTGACACCGTACACTACCATTGTAGAACTTCCCTCGCATCACATCATTCACTGAGTGTTGCCCGATGACATCGGATTCGACAAGGATATCCTGCAACAATAACAGCCGCAACTCTTTTCAGACTGATCTTTCATTTCCACGCATTTAAGACTTTGTCATGTAATTATCCAAGATGCAGAATATCCCTCCTATATACTATGATAAGTGCGACTATTTATGAAGCTTTCCACCCCAATCAGACAATAATCCAACTTACCTGGAGTCCTACATCCTTGAATAAAGTGCCGATTGCACCGCAGAACGACATGACCGCATGGAAATCCCTGAGACAAATTACGACTCGCTCTATCAGCTCGCTATTTTTCCACCATATATGCTGCTCCTTGGCATAGATCGCCTCGTCGAATACTAGAGTGATTATTTCAAATCCCAAGTCATGCGCAATCGCAAGGCTTTTCAAGATGATTGTATAGACCGTAGAATACTGTGTCGGAGAAGCGTCGACAACTGGCAAGTAGGAAATGAGCGTCCTCGGAGGAATGTCCCCTATAACGAAAGAGATGCGTTCGGTAGAAAGGTCTACAATCCTTATCATCATTCAATCATCCTTATAATCATCACCATCGTCATCATTTACGTCATAATCATTATTAGCATCGTCTTCTCTGTTTCAGAGAATGACTTGATAACCTTTCACTTGCCTCACTCAGAAATCAAATTTAGGGCTTTATTGAGCCTTTCACATTAGAAGTCTGTTTTAAGATAAAACGCTCAAACTAATAGTCATACTCACGCGACAGTAGTGTATTGAATCCAGTCCAGTCTGGAAATCGCTCTCTGCTTGATCTTTTCATCAACGCGTACGCCAGATCACACAAGTCAGCAGCAAGTTGTGCATGTGTGAATGCATTTTTCTCCATGTTAACGCTGCTACAAATGGATCTGAGGTCAGGCGACACTGGTTTACCTTCTTTGTACGGCACAATTGCACTTGACGGGCATTCCAACGTCTTGCGACGCGTTCGCGGAACACGCACAATCGGCACAAAGTCGTCGGCTGCAATAGCCTGACAGCAATGTCGTTAGTAACGTGTGTGGTCTGCTTTGCCTCTTCACCAAAGTCGTCGTTGTCCCATATCAAGACGGTATGTCTGTTTCGTACGATCTCCTTTGGGACAGCAAATGCCGCATTAACATTCAACAGTGCAAGAGCAGTGTCGAGGCGGAGAGTAGATGAGTGCGATATAGCATGACCAAGGCCGTTTAAGATGTTTATGGTGCCAGTGCATCCAGAAATTTGTCTGACTGCCATACTTAGCGCAATCGATTTTGGCGTAGTCTTCTTTCCTTTGGAGGATATAAATATCAAGTCCTGGGCTACAGAAAGCACTTTCCGTTCGTCACCTTTGTCAAGATTAACGTGAGATTCTATCTGCGGCTCGTCCGATTTGTTTAACAGCCATGATAGAAAGCTGAACAAGGCAACTGGCACCATAAGGTTGGCAGATTCATTGCTGATGTCTGCTGAAGTTGGCGGCAACGAATCCGTAATTTCTTCAACTTGAAGAATCATCATTCGCAGCTCCATTGCTGTCCGGTACATGTCAAGCAATGTTTGGATCGTGTGTAGTATCCTCATCGCTTGATGATTCGTGGTCGCTGTCTGTGTCTGCATCCAATGCTATATTGAAGTGCTCACTGACACGAGTTCTAAGGTCCAGATTGACGTTTAACATGCTCCCAGCGTCGATGTCACTGTAGACAATCTCACTTTTGGCGGGTTATTGGGAGTGAAAAATATCAATTGCGGGAAGTCAGAAATAAGACGCTGCTTCAGCCTTGATGACCCGTAGCTAGATGCATCGTATCCCTCACACTTCTTGACAATGCCAATAAATTTATTGTATAACTGCTTTAGGCGGTATACTTTGCTTGAAGCAAGGATTTTCTTTTTATTATTTCCTCACAGAAGACCTCATAGGGTTTCTTGTACAACTTCGGCCTACCAACCTTATTTCCAGTTGATGTTACGACGAGAAATCTAGTGCATGACCTGTAGCATCGGTCATGATACCTTACTTCGATTGCTACGCAATCTTTATCACGGATGTGATGAAGGATTTCCTCATCCTCATTCTCTTCGGCTGCCTGCCGGAGGAAACCTGCATCAATTGTCTCCGCAGTACGGAGCTTGTCCAAGACAGTTTTCCCCGAAATCTATATAGAGAAAAGTCGAATAGTTCCCATTAAGCATCATGGAAAAAGGAGCAGCAAGCATACCACAAACATTTACTCCAGTTAGCATTCACTTTAATTTTTATAATAATTAAATAATTTCCAAATTATTTTAATCTATATTAATAATTGAATAATTTAACTGATAATGTTACTTATTATAATGATTAATTAATTATTTAACTAATTATTATTGTTTTATTATTATAATTATTATAGTAATTAAAATCAAATTATAATCTCTTCCAACCAAACAAGCCTTTAGTGCAAGCTTGATAGCCTTGATTGTGGCAGTTGTGTTTTCCTGTAATTTAATCAAGTATCAGCTGTAACCTTTATTCTTCTATACTGTTTATCATCAAGATGAATGCAAACTTTCTCAATCTCTTAATACATATGTCTCGGACTCTCCTGTAGTGAATCCAGAATTGGTGCAATGCAGTAACTGTCCACTGTATTTTACAGTGCATCACAGAATGTCTCATTACAAGAATAGCAGGAACAGCAGAATTCAAAATGTGGAATTAAACGGCTATGAAAGCAAAGGGGAAAACTCACCAGCTCTCGAAAGTATACATTTTTCTGTTTGCAGATAATGCATACTGCCGGCAAGACGTGTGCGCTTCTTGGAGCAGTCACAAGTCGCATGGTCGAAGCATCAGACGATCGCGTTCGTTTAGCTGGTACAGCTGGTTTGTCATTACTTCCCGCAATCTCTTCGTCGCCAGTGTCTGCTCTTTTGGCTGCCTTCTCTCTTGCTCTGCGAATCTTTGACACATCAGTGAAAATATTGTAGCAATTTGCATGACAGAAGAAAAGATTATAGTCCTTATCTGCTCCAGAACATGGAACCAAAGACTCCCTTGCTGCTGTGGAAACTATCCCGTCCAGCGCAAGCCATTCGTCACGGCGACACAAAAACGTTTCAAAACGCTTTGCAGTAAAATTAATCAAGTCTCCTCTTGCATCGCTACAGTGGACCAGACATTTTCTTGGTTGTGAATCACTTTCAATTTCTGATTCGCTATTTCCACTGCTGCTCTCGGCCATTCTATTCGACTTTACATGTGTTTTTCCCCTCTGCTTTTCAGCAAAGGCTCGCAATAATGAGTCAAATATTGTGCAAAGTAATTTATTTAGCAATTTATTCCAGAGTACAATCTAAAAAATGTGGGCTATTTCATTAATTTACCCACAACAAGAACTACACCGACCAAATTACGATGTAAACAAGCTCTTTGGCGTTCTCCGTTGTTAGGCAGTTGCCATGTGTTGACCAATCAGACAACGTTTTTTAAAACGAGGACACTTTTCCAGTGGCGTAGCCAGCTCCCAGATGTTGGTCCTGCTCAAAAATTTCCAGCAGGGGACCTATAGGCTAGGCTAACATGTCATCTCCGTTTGCCACTGTTGTGAGCGTGCTAATTGCAAAGTGCATTTAAAATAAATTAGTTTGCTAGCATGGCAAGAGAGAAAGTTGAGCAATTTTGCCGCTTCTTGTCAAGAAAACCCAGTTGTGAAGTTGTTGCTTGCCGTAGGCCCGCAGCTTGTGCATCTGTGTGATCTGTAGTCAAAACAATGAAGTCACAGATCTTCGCAGACAGTTTCCAGCAGTGCTGTTCTCTCACTCCTGCTCCTCAGAATGAGCAGGACTAGACGTTCATTTTAGGACCGCATGGAATGCAGAAACAATAGAGCAAGGCCCTGTTCAACCAATCAAAGCACAGTAGAAGTTATGTCACTCCTGCTGACTGAAACGAGCAGGACTGCGGGAATTTAGTGACTTCAGTGAACTCGTAGGGCCTCCGAAAATGACCTGATTTGAAGTCATCGAAGGCAAGATAGGATTAGGACTTTGATTAGGACAACCTTTAGGATTTTGAATATATCATTATCTCATTTATTGAAAATACCAATTTCGACTGAATTTCATTTGGTCCTGCTCAGCAGGACAAGCTGGACCGCCATCTACGCCACTGCACTTTTCAGCCTCGCTCAAATATCTTTCTGTTTTCAAAATTTGCAATATGGCCGAGCCGAGCACGAAGCCAAAATAGGCGGACTTTAAAGCTGCCGTTCCAGAAAACTGGCAGGAATTGTGCTTGGGAACTTTTTTCGGTGAGGGTTAGTACAAAATTCTAGTAGACTGCGTGGTTTTTATGCCCTTAATAATTTTGCATCACGTTGAGAGTGATAATACCTAAACGGCCCACGGCCTACATGAGTCTTCAATCTACAAGGGTAAAGACGTATTCAATCTATTCTCCAAGCACAATATTATAATAAATCGACTGAACATTCTTGTAAGTCACTAAATGAACTCCAGGAATTGGAAAAAAGACCGAAATTTGAGGGAAAATAGCACTTTTCTGAGCAAAATTTTGCACAGCAAGAGCCTAATGTCGCACAGAGCACGCTACGCACTGATTAAATATTCTACAGTTTATTTTATTTATTCAAAGCAATGAAGATGTTCTGTTCTATTCCATGTATATACATTATTCGTTGTATACAATCCTATTATTATGCTATGCGGCATTGTTTGTAGCGCACTGCCAGAATGGACTATACCACATTTAGGACAAGTGGACGTTCTCCATCGGGGGACTATTACTACACACATATTTTATTACTCTCGCTATTATTGAAATATATAACGTACAGTTAGCTTAATAGTATCATCATCTTATCTCTGCAAATTCCTAAGTTGTACTTGCTAACAATATCTGCCATTTACAATACATTATAAACATACACAAGTAACCATTTGCTGCTTAACAGTTTGTCTATTTTTCAACACGTCATTTCAAAATGAGAAATGGGTTGTTTTTTATATGAACATTCTTAATAGATAAATATGCTGTACTTCAAGTCATATATAACTGCAATATCTATTCTGCCAATTAACTGTTAATTCTGACCTGTAAAACCAAGAACCTTTCCTGAAACTTCCTGGTTACAGCAGCGACTGCAGAAGATCTGACCGCACACACGACAGTGGTGTTTTCTACGGTAGATGTTAAATCGCTCGCCACATTCGTAGCACTCTTTGCATTGCTCATCTGGCATCCAATATTGCTTGAAATCATTCTTAAAATCACCAGATGTCTAGAAAAATAATAAAACTGAATGAGCAACATATCTTGCACAAAGTGATCAATTAATGGAAATACTACACTATAAGCAGAAACCCTTAAATGTCATTGTATCTCCTACGCGCATAGCTATCCTTGTCAAGACTGAACACACTGACAAAATCTTTACGATACAGAGTATCTGAGAGTCATAACAGAGCCAATAAATTACAAGTGGTCTCTTAGCACAGGTGGTAGCATGTGAAGGTGGTCCCTTATGACAGACTGGAATTAACGTATCAATCTCTATTCTGCAAACTGCACTCTAAGTATTTGAATAAACTGAGTAGAATTTCTTGCTGCTTTTTCGTCGTAACTACAGACTGCTCTGCTTTCCCAGATGCTGCTATTATCTTCAAACCTCATTGACATTGTTTCGCGCAGGCCCAAAAGCAAGGAAGCAACAACAAGACGAAAAGTGCACAGTTACGTTCAGAGACGTCTGGTTCATCTAATCTAATTATTCTACATCTAGTATTCTATTTGAACCCTCTATTGCTTGATGCTTCAGCTGTCAATCTGACATGCTAGCCATAATAACACTAAGTCTGCTGCATGTTAAGCATGTAAACCGCTTACAAATCAAAATATCTGTCTGACTATTTCATCATCCCTAGCTCTGCCCTACTCAAGTAACTAAAAACCAAACACAACTCTCTGTTTAACCCAACCTCTAGCTAGGGGTAGTAAAGCTCAGTCGGTAGAGCACTGGCCTCTCAATCTAAAGGTCAACAGTTTGAATCCCGCTGAGGTCATACCCAGGATAGTATCGTCTTGTGTATTGCTGCAATGGGGAGCACAAGCAACAATGGTGAGCGAACCATTCACCGACTTTAACCTTTACAGAGAAACCTGTCTATAGGGGTCACTTTTGGTGTCCTGAGGAAACTGACCTTTATAGACAGGTGACCTTTCAACCCAGGTTGATTTCTAATGAAAGTGTCATTTTGGGGTTATGAAGAGTGGCCTTTGTACCCAGGTGGCTGTTCTATAGAGGAGGCTAATACCGGTTTGACTGTACCTAGCTAAGGGTCCGTGGCAGTGTGCAATGCTCTTCCTGGTCGTAATTGGCCAACATATGCTTATATCGTGGTGGGCTTATCAAGCATTTACGTCAGCACTCAGACAGCTAATCAGCAACCTCTATCAGTCATTATGAATGTCTGCATGTTGTAATGTCATTCTATTGCAATCTGCACTCTCAGGCCTTCGGAGGGTATAGCTACCCTCTGTCGTCTCTGCCACAACTAATTATATTCTATCTCACACATTCATCTACTTATCTATCTATTAAGCAAAACTCTCCATTCTACAATTATCACTCCCCTGCCAGTCAGTCACATTGAGCATCAGTGCTTGCGCTGGTATTCGCTCATTCAGTTTGATTCATCATCCAACAGAGGTCATAAACCCAAGAAGTATCAGCCGACAGAATAAGCTCTTATCCGATGCGATAAACACTGGAGCTTATGAACCTACACTACTGCTTCAGTTCCTTGCTCAGCCGGCCCAGCCACAGCGTGCAATGTGTGAGTGTAACCGGAGTCAGATCAGTTGCACAACTGATTGTAGCATTTCCCATTCTCGCACTCACCTGATGCCAACGCCGGTCAATGGCAATAGCACTCAGACGGCGTAGTATGGTCTTGACGTTTCTGTAACGACCTTTTTCTTTACGGCGAGTCGAAGGCGATGATTCAGGCGTCGGGCAAGAGCTGGTGAACTCACTTTGGCGCTTCTCGCGAGCAGATATTGAATCGATGGCATTTTGATTACTCGAGTAACTCAAATCACTCTCTTGACTTGCTTCAAGTAGCACGCTAGTCTTTGATCCTGCCTGTGACTTCTTTCTAGCAAAATCAAACCATTTACCAAGAGAGAAGTTTGAGCTTGACACCTCCGGCGTAAGAGGGACGAAGGATGTCAGCGTGTTTGGGTCATCCATAGATAGTTACAGCGCATCGCATGCGAGCCCAGTAGGTCTTAGAGTAAAGCACAAGCCTTCTAGTGTGATTCCATGGGATTTAAGCGATATAACGTTGCACAATCCATGAGCAATGTTGCTGCGAAGATGCAGAATGTAATCACTCCAAAATGCAATTCTGTTTTCAATTTCGACGAAGTTGACCCTTGGACCAAATCGAGGCTGCTCAAGAGAGGCTATTCCAGATAGTCACGTGACGAATATAGTGTTTCGTGTTTATACACCACTCTTAAAATGCTTAAATATCGAAGCCAGTTCAGAAACATTGTTATTTTTCCAAAAATTAAAAATTTACGGATATAGTTTCCGTTACAGTTTGATTTGAAAATATTTAATTATGGTACGACGGAGAAATAAGTGCGGCAGACTTGCTAATCCGCTCATTACTCAAACGTGACCTTTATATATATTGTATGAATTTGAAAATATATAAATTTAAATTTCAAAATAATACACGAATAGAAGGCACATTAAGCGCACTTGTAGTAAGCGGTATACAGGATTAGTAGATATGATGTCTGATAAATTCAAGTTACAACTTTAGCAAAGAGAGTATTATCACCACGATTGATTGATAAGTAATTATTAAAGTATGATTTGAAGTTAGTTTTTACGAATAAATCATTAATTTCGTTATTTACAGTATTTTTATATCGAATGTATTGGTCACTTGGTCACATGGAGCCTTGCCCCTTCTAGTTCCCAGGGCCCATCTTTTTCATGGCCGCAGTCTTCGGTGGAGGACTGACTTCTTGCTCGAGGAGATTTAATCTTGTATTTTCACTGGTTAAAGGCTGTTCTGCTGTCCGCTGGAAGCGAAAGATGCCGCCTAAAAAGAAGGAGGAAGCTCAGCCGCCGGTTTTACTTGGTCGTTTTGGTACATCGTTGAAGATCGGAATTGTTGGATTGCCAAATGTGGGGTGAGCTGATTTGTCTGTATGTTGGGACCATGGACTGCTGACTAGGCCTACTGTCTAGTAGGCCTTCCTACAACACGTGTTTCCTTCCTTTGTAGTAAATTGATGCGGTCAACGTACAGCTTATTGGAGAGACCATTTAATCCACTTTGAAACAACAGCTTTTGTTTTATCGCTAGAGAGTTGAGAGCCGTGGTGGGATATAAATGTTAGACATGTACCATCAGCTATTCCTGCATGTGACATAATCAATATCGTAAATCGTAAACAATGTTTTATAAATTTGATGAATTGCCGATGTACACGTTTTGAAATTACTGTACCTATCCTATTTTTAGGTCACATAGTAGAGCTAGACCTTTCTTGTGCCCAACTTACATTTACTTTGGTGTGCTTTAGCCAATAATCGAATTGAGCTTTGACTGCTCATTAAGAGGGTCCAAGGTCTGTGGACTTGTGGAGATCTAAAATTTCAAACCATTCCAATAACCTTTGGATGGGTTATAAATGTGACAATGCAAGTTCTTGTCACTTGGAAAATGACAATGGACCAAGCGCAGTCCCAATGTATGACGGAAAACAAATGTTTCTAAACACATGGTTTTGAGTTGAAATCTACAACTTTGACAACCAAGAACAATCCCTCTCGGACATTGCTGTCCATAAACAGCTCTAAACTGAGACATGTAATTAATTGTGAATCAAGTTACCACGAGTCAATGACAAGGATGCTAAAACGTGACAGCAGTTTAATCACATTCGACAAATAATTTCAATTTTTTTTAGAAACTGACAAAAACCCAGTCAATTAGTTAATAGGCCTACAAATGTCCACAGGATACCAGTCTCTGCAAGAACAAACTGATTTGAGTAAGACGGAATTGTCAACATTATTAATACAGTATGTGAATTTTCAGATTTCTCAGGCTCAAATAGCTTCTTGTATCAATTGATGGTGTTGCTGCCATTGTCTCGTTCTCTTGTGCATAATTAATGTTTGACATAATTAATTTAAGACCTAAACAAAAAATAAAAGCTCTCGCTGACGACTCACAGATTATTATTGAAAAATTATAATGATCAACTAGTGATGCCAAAATTCAATCACATTCGAAGACAGATAAATCTATAAACAAATGGGCCTTTGGTAACGCCACAGATGACTCTGTTGGAGAGTGTATGTTTACACTAGACATTCTACAAAGCAACTCATAGTGGTTCGTAAAATGAAAGGCGGTCGTGTTACCAAATGGCCGGTACACGACGACGTAAAAAGGTTCACTCGGCGGCAGATATATAAGCAGGGCCGTTTCTAGGAAATTTGGGCTGGTGGCACTTTTTCAAAAGGGCCTATGTTTTTCAAAATTTTGGCCGTTTTTGGGAAGAATACTTTGAAAATGATTTATGATCAATTGATTGACTTCACCTTACACTTGCTCTAATAATTGTGTTTGCTGCTGTGTTGTCCAATCTAAAACCAACAGGAAGGACTTTCTGAATTCGAGAAGAAGTTTTGCTGCGTGTGTAAATGTGTGGACTGGAAGTATTTCTTACAAAAACGACAACAAGCAGCTTGTACAGCTGGTTTACTGTTCCTCCGTTTAAATAGAATTTCCTTGTTTGGTTGACTGCAGTACTAGCGCTGTTTTCACACAGTGCTCTTCCGAGTTCATATTCAATTCAGTGTTGCTTATTGCAGTCTTGAAAGCAGGGTAGAGTAGAAATAATAGCAAAAACAGTGTAAAGGAAAAATAAGACGCCCAGCCCCTCAGGATTGTATTACACCACTGTAGGCCTACTAACAACAGACGACAATGGGGCACATCTCGCTCCGTCTTCCTTTGCTGTCACGTTTGGACAAGTTTCTGTGATCGGCCCTGCTGACTCGCTGCCGAGACAAGTGTTTGGAGGCCTATTCCTGCTACAATACTGAAGTAAACTCTTATTGTTCTCGAACAAAATATTATGAAGCAACACAAACAAATAAGAATTGGAAAATTATCACTGCAAACTTTTGAGGGCTTATTACCAAGCGAGGGCCGGAGGCACGTGCCTCAAGTGACTACCTGTGGTGCGTCTAGCTCAATGGCAGAGCAATGGACCGGCAATGCAAAGGTCACGAGTTCGACTCTCACGGCTCGCCACTTTTTCTGTACTTTGAGCAATCTCGGTTTCCAAGAGACTCAAGGGAAGGTTTCTTTGATGTATGTCCATGATGCTATTTCTTCGTATTAATCCATTATCATGTTCCTCGTCTTTCCATTTACAGGAAGTCAACCTTTTTCAATGTACTCACAAAGAGTGAAGCGCATGCGGAGAACTACCCATTTTGTACGATTGGTAAGCCTCAATATTGATCATGACATCTTCAAGTGTGTCTGCTTCTTGTCACTTATAGATTCTAATGTTTTAGACTTTATAATTGTAATTTGTTTCCTATGATTGTTTTTAATGATTACCAATAATTTGCTGTTTTTAAGTTCTCTCAAATTGATACCTGATTTCCGTGAATCCGTATAATTGTAATTTGTTTCCTTCCTATGACTTCTTTTAATAATTTGCAGTAATTCGCTGTTTTTAGTTCTCTTAATGTGATCCGTGAAGTGTATTGATTTGAATATGTAAATTTTGCGACGCATAGTTTCTTATTTTCCTGGATTTATTTTATTTTGAATTTGGTTGTTGGGCTATATAAGAGATGAAAAGAAAAGATCCCCATTTTTTACTAAAGATTGTACACTATTGTGTCATCTTATAATCATCCAAATCAGCATTTTATTCTTGAGATCTTTTCTGTTTGCTTGTCGATAGCTATATCATTTCCTGGTGGAATAGTTACATGGTCACCCGTTTGGTGGAATGCTTGCTATTTATTTTTTATTTTTTTTTATTTTTTTATTTTGTCTTTGCAGATCCAAATGAAAGTGAGTGGAACTTTGAAAAGAGAATGGATTCCAATTTGAAGATTGCATCTGTCGCTAGCTATGACCACTTTGATTAATTGGCTAATTGATTGATTCGTTTGTTCATTCTTTTATTTATTTGCTACAGTGACGTTCAGTTTGGTATCAAATTATTGTTTTGCGACATGTTGTGTTGTCTCTTTTTATGTTGCATTTTACAGCTACGTTGTACATGGTACAATTTGTTGTTTGGTTTTGCGTAGGTCGTGTTGCTGTTCCAGACGAACGTTTTGATTTCTTGTGTGAATACCACAAGCCAGCAAGGTAAGTAACGCCAGAGTGTATTATGATAAACAGTCTGGAAACATAATTTATTTTTGATGTTCGATTATCAGAAATATCACATAAAGCAAAATCCGATTAATCCAATCCAATAAAAACCTACCGTATCTGTAGTGGCTGACGCGCGGTCAGTGTGAACTCAATGACGTCATTTTATAGTCACGTGATAATAAGAATATGTAGCTGTGTCTCCCTGTAATTATCCTCTTTGCCGTCTGTACTTCGTCGTATCAACAACTCTGTCTGTCATCTTATCT
>OFHS01000879.1:902-33900 GCA_900245855.1 Calvadosia cruxmelitensis
CGCATGCGCAATTATCAGACAATGTAACCACATTCAAATTTATGATAAAGTAAGTCTAGTATAAAACCAAAACTTAGCACATTTACGTAAGCACAGTTCAGCGCAAATCTACTTCACCATGACGTCATCAATAAATAACATGTGACACACTAGTGTGCGATTCCCACGATAACAGTGGGGGGCGACCAATTTTCCCACGGTCTGAATATGAATATGAAGATGAAGAGAACAAATGAAAAATTTTCCCCTCCACAACATTGACCCACGGGTTACCATGGTAACCGTGAGTCAAAAACAGTCCGTTTTCCCCCTCTCATAGCATAGACGTCACGTTACCATAGTAACCATGAGTCAAAAAGTAACTTAACTTTAAACCTAACATTACGGAAGTAACTTGTAATAGTTACTAGTTACACTTCAAAAATGTAACTATTTAAAGTTTCAAGCTATTTTTTATGCAAGTAACTAATCATTTGTAAAGTTACCAGAAACGTAACTAGTTATGTCACATCACAGCTTCATGCTCCATTTTAAGAAAGAGCCCAGGTGCTGTTTGCCTTGCTATTCATAACGAATGTTTTGGTCTTGTTTTCAATTGCTTGGCATAGCTGGTCATCAATTCATCATCATCATCATCATCATCATGGATCTGTCTTTATTTGAAAACTTTCAAAAAGAAAATTCATAAGAATACATCTATAGAAGGTAACAAGTACGCTAACACTAAACGGTTGTTTAAATACATTTGCAATGTAACCGGCGATACCTGTGTGTGTCACGAGTCTAGATTTAAATACAGATAAAGACTTGGAATAGACCACTTATTCTGGCAAAGAGTTCCATACCCTGACTACACGACTGTAGAAAAAATGGTGGCGGGAGTTCAGTTTGGCTGTGTCAATGTCGAGCCGCAAACCGTTGGTGTCGTGTCGGCAAGGGATGCAGCTTCAATTCACTTGGAACTTCAATGTCAACTAATTTGTTGATGATCTTATAAAACTGGTCATCATCATCTTCCATTTAATTGAAAACATCATTTCCTGATGACTACCGGTAAATCAATATAGGCTTACAGTACAGTGAAACCTGTCTATAATGGTCACCTTTGGGACCTGAGGAAAATGACCTTTATAGACAGGTGGCCTTCTGTCCAGATTGATTTCTATAGAAAGTGTCATGTTGGGGTGATGGCCTTTATACACAGGTGGCTGTTCTACAGAGGTGGCTGGTAATACAGGTTTATTTGTACCTTCTTAAGTCTGTAAATCACACTTTCTGCTTTCAGCCGGTTGACATGATAATGTAGGTGTGTGTCGTTCTGAGGAGAAGGGTGAAATCTTGGTGATTTTTTAATTTCAACCTCTCTCTTTGCTTTCAAACCTAAGAATAACAAGAAACATCAGTTAATCATTTAGATGCTCAACAAAAATGTAGTTTCTTCATGTCACCAACACAGAGTTATTAAACATAGCAGACTGTGGATTGCGGTTATTGGCTTATTGATGACATGAGGCCGGTTTGTAAATCCATAATGGCAACTAAAGTATTGAAAAAGTTCCATAAAAATGCAAACTTTGCCTGCACATCCAGTCAAAGCTAGTAAAGCCAATATGTGAGGTGTGTGGTTTTGGCAAGCAGTATTTGCATTAGTGTGTAAACCCATAACACCCTATAGCGGCTTTTTAATATAGATATTACAGAGAACTGCATCTGCAGATACGTATCTAGTAAATATGATGATAACGGATAATGATTATCGATAGATTTACACCCGTGACTTCAACATATACGGACACACAAGACCTTCCACTGGCATCAAGAAACAGACGCAATATTACCCTAGTCATAATCTCAAACATGTATCTCGCTTGTAGTTATCCACTTACTATTGTATTTCTCTGTTTATATGTCTTGAAATATATCTACTATCAATCAAATCAATCAATCAATCCACTGGCGACATCTTAGCTGCAAACAACCATTGTCTTTTTCACAACTGGCAGTTTCTCCAACAACGCTAATATTCCTTCACTTCAAGAATATTCCCTACCAGTAAACAAAAGTACGCTTTAACAATATTTCCGTCCATTGTTCTATACTACCACCAATTAACATACCACAGTCTTGCTTTAAAAGGCAGAAGTCCATTGCGTTTTAATCCACATCTCTCCCTCTACGATTCCTTGCCATCAATATGAAGACAATTGAATAAAAAACTGTTGCCTTTAAACGCAAACGAGTGTTCTCTACAAAGAAGAATGTGTAGCATACCTAATTATTTGTAACCTCTTTCTCATGTCAGTTAGCCTCTTGTATATTAATCTCTATTGTTCCCATTTCCGTTTGTCACATATAAATATCGTTGCCCGTCTGTATTCCATCAGATTGAGAGTTAGCCAGAGTGCTGATTATACACCTTACACCCAGGACACGCCTTATCATTCATTCCTTAGTTATTATTACATTCCCGCACATTGGTCCGTTGAGCCTAGAACCGTTTACCTTGCCTTCGGAGATCCTCACGTTTACATTTCCTTCTGCCTTTCGACTTTATCATTTCTTCCTTATTTTCGTCAACTACATCCTTGTTACATTGCTGCCGCGACTCTCAACCAGGAGATTTTACGTTCATCATTATCCTTTTTACCGTGGTCTTCCCTTCAACCCAGTTTTACCTCGTCCTGCCAAGCCTCTGAAGCTGGTGTGTTACTTCAAAGACTCGTCTACGCCAGTCCTACAAGCTTCACACAGCCACTCTCTCTCTCATCACCAATGGCAATTTCCATTGTTGATAATTCGGCCGCTCCAGCTACATCTTCCGATGCTGCCGCAGTACCATTACTGTCGTCCCTTCACGCTTCCTGATTGCCCATCATCTCACCATCGAAGCCTCAAAGTCAAAACAGCAATTCATTAAACCAATTTTCACTGAACGTGCCTCATCGATCGCCACCTTTTAGCCTACCATCCTGTTTTGTTTTCTCAACGTTTCTGGCATCAAAGCCACCGGATTTCGCCAACGACTGACAGCCGCCCACAGAACAAAAGGATTCCTTCGCCTACACTTTTCTCCAATATCGTCGTCCTTTTCTCCTTATTATGTTCCATCATGTTGTGTGATGTCATCCCCACAGCATATCGTTGATCTATTAGCCTCGTTTCGGTTTCCGTATTATGCTAAAACAAGGCTACGTTCGTAGGCACTTTAGTTATTATTCTTATTTGCATAATGTATTCTCATTCTATTGTTATCTAACCTGTATCCATTCATTCGTTAATTATGCACCAGCTAATTATTCAAGCCTTGTATATATAAACCGATGTTGCTTGTTTGAAGTTGAAGTTTTCACATTGATTGAGCACAGCGTCTCGTCTCTTGTCTCCTACTCCGTCATACGACAAATTGGCGCTGCGGATAGGAATTGTCCACTTTACTCTAGCGTCTGTGCTGTGGAAACTTCGTGTCTCGATGGATCGAAAGAGAGCGTTAACTCTGAGCGATCCAGAAAAAGCGTATGCTTGGTTCTATGCCTTTTCTGCCCGTTGTCGCAGGGAGAAATTGTCTGACGACGTCAAAGATGGAGGGTCCGACAAGACAGATCTCTTCCTGGAGTTATGCGGCAAGTCCGCACATATCACGTTGTCCCGGCTTGTGAAGCCGATGTCGCTTGAAAAGATGTCCTTCGAAGACATACTTGTCCGCGCCAAGCTCTACTTAGAGCCAAAAGAACGTTTTCTACTGGCAGAACGTACTAATTTCTTGGCGATTCGCAAGTTGCCCGACGAATCGGCCGATGCTGTTCATGTTCGGATCAATCACATGGCTGATTGTTGTGATTTCGAATCTTTAAAGAGTGCTACTGATCCTGCCGACGAACTCAAAAAGATGGTGTTTATCAATTGCTTCCTGGATGAGAAAGTCACTCGGGAACTGCTGGACTATGTGCGCCGTCAACCTGCGTCTACCTACGATGACCTCCGTGAACGCGTCCGCATTTACGAACAGACCACGTCATTCGTCAGCCGGGCCAAGCCGGCGCCAACCATTGAGGCATTCCGTTGCCCAGATCGCTCCACATCCAGGATCATTCGCATTCTATCCTCGTTGTTTGCTCGTTTTGGCATTCCAAAACTGTTTGTTTCTGATAATGCCAAAGAGTTCATCAGCACTGAGCTGGTCGATTGGTTAGCTCATTCTGGTTGCTACAAGGCTGAGTCCTCATTATACTTTCCTCGTGCAAATGGTCTTGCTGAACGCGCCGTCCAGACTGTCAAACGCGCCATGAAAGCATGGAACAATCGTCTACGTATTTCTTTCAATATGTTTCTCAATCGAGTCTAGCTGGTGCATCGCACTACATCAGTTGCCAGAGGGCAGACCCCGGCTGAACTTCTCTTAGGTCGTAATCCCCGCGTACCGTTTGTAAGTGATTTTGTTCCTGGTGATGTTGTTATCTACCGCCCATCGCCTAGCCACAGCCCCCAGTCGGCCGAGTTCGTTGTTCCCAAAGGACGTAATTGTGCTTACTTAAGAACTCTTGATCGCACAATTCTCGTTTTTCGTAATCAATTTGCATCGGCAAATCAAGGCAATGTTAATGATGCTGAATGCGATAACGCAAGCTCAACTTCGCCTAGTTCTATCTCTAACGATAGTCAGTCAACCGTTGACCCTCGTGGGTCGTCTGATGACAGTCGAGTCGATGCTCCTGTCCTACGTCGTTCATCTCAATCGTTCCGACCGCCTGATCGTTTAGATTAACTTTAATTTACGTTATCTGTTTTAATCAGTTTCGTTCGCTCGTGCCGTTGCACCGCCGCTGCAAGATTGGACGCATTCAATGCTGGAAGGGGGATGTTGTGTGATATCATCCCCACAGCATATCGTTGATCTATTAGCCTCGTTTCCGTTTCCGTATTATCCTAAAACGAGGCTACGTTCGTAGGCACTTTAGTTATTATTCTTATTTGCATAATGTATTCTTATTCTATTGTTATCTAACCTGTATCCATTCATTCGTTAATTATGCACCAGCTAATTATTCAAGCCTTGTATATATAAACCAATGTTGCTTGTTTGAAGTTGAAGTTTTCACATTGATTGAGCACAGCGTCTCGTCTCTTGTCTCCTACTCCGTCATACGACACATCATTCTCAAACCGCAGTTTCCTTTATTCCGCCGACCGACCAACATCCATCCACCGCAAGCCTCCGTTCTCTTACGTCAATCAAATCGCACACTTCATACACGCTTGGTTCCGCAACGATTGCGTAAAGAAACCGCTTGAAAACCTTCCACTGTTTCCATCGACCGCCTCAAACCGCCGCTCTCCCACCTCCACCGCCGCCCTTACCTCCTGTTTTGCTATCGCAACCCACTATTTCTACTACTCCTACGTTATCACCATCTACTTCTCCTGCTATTCATCTACCGTCTACCCGCTGTCATCGTATCAGCTTTCCATTTCTTCTGCATCCTTAACTATTGAACTCTGGAACATTGAACAATTTGAACTATTTACTTAATTAACCACTTGTTCTTACTCTAACATTTTATTCGTTTGCAATTTCATTATCTTATCGTAGACTCCGTCTCTTCCCCCAGGGAGCTATGTAGCGTACCTAATTATTCGTAACCTCTTTCTTATGTCAGTTAGCCTCTTTTATATTAATCTCTATTGTTCCCATTTCCGTTTGTCACAAATAAATATCGTTGCCCGTCTATATTCCATCAGATTGAGAGTTAGCCAGAGTGCTGATTATACACCTTACACCCAGGACACGCCTTATCATTCATTCCTTAGTTATTATTACATTCCCGCACAAATGTAACTGGTAATTATCCTCTACCGTTACTCTTACTTGCTATTTGAATGCTGCTTTTCAACTGTACAATTGATTTACAGTAACCTCTAACATTCTTCTATCAGTAGCACCTATTGATGTTGTTGTCATCAACCAAGACAACAGCACAACCAAGAGCGTGTAGTGGCCGCAAGCCATTAATCACATCCGGCCACGCACGTAAGACTTTCACATCTATTGTTGTAACTCGTAAACATGTTGTCTCGCCCTAGTCTCCTCTGTAAAGTATATTAATCCGTGCACGTTGTAACTCTCTCTCTCTCTTGCCACATTCACAACCTTGACTGGTCCTAGATATAGAGCTCTGGCAACAACGGTCATAAGAACCCTTCTCTCCCTGTCTACGGAACCCTTCTCTCCCTGTCTACGGACTAGAGCACAGCAAATAAATATCTATTCATATGTAGCCTGGGACTCGTTGATGTCATTTCATACCTAGCGCTACATATTGGTGACCCCGAAGAACATGGACATGCACCGAGGAACAGCAGCATCGGCGAAGAGCCGTCGTTTTCAATTCATTTATTCTCGACCGATGTGAGTCTCTCACGGAGCACTCAATCATACAGGCTTGAGCAACCTGACTCCTTACTGGCCCGTGAGACCTCAGCTGTTCTTCGACCACGACGTTCTTGGACTCGATAGCACGGTCATTGTACGGACAAAGCACGGGCGAGGAGCCCCATTTAAAGAAATTACTACATTACTAAATATTTATCCTCTACCGTGTGGACCTTGGCAAAGCACCTCAACGCAGACTTGGACAACCTGCTTTCCTACTACACTGGTCTTGGTCTGACTCGTCCGGCACTACACCCCAGCCTGTTACCAACCTTCAACTCCTCGATTAAAGACAGTGAACATTAATCCAAAATCGCCTCACTTTCAAGCCAACTTAACATATTTTCTGATTTATTCCTGAACATTCTGTATTAATAATTCTCGTTTTATTATTTGTTTATTCCTTTGCAAATTTAATCCACGATTGGACTCCGTCTCCCAAGGGGGGACGTCTGTAGTGGCCGCAAGCCATTAATCACATCCGGCCACGGACGTAAGACTTTCGCATCTATTGTTGTAACTCGTAAACATGTTGTCTCGCCCTAGTCTTCTCTGTAAAGTATATTAATCCGTGCACGTTGTACCTCTCTCTCTCTTGCTACATTCACAACCTTGACTGGTCCTAGATATAGAGCTCTGGCAACAACGGTCATAAAAACCCTTCGGCCATCTCTCCCTGTCTACGGACCAGAGCACAGCAAATAAATATCTATTCATATGTAGCCTGGGACTCGTTGATGTCATTTCATACCTAGCGCTACAAGCGCAACCACGTCTCCAGTGCCCTCCACTTCAACAGCTGTTCAAGGTAATAATCTTTATGTTTTACAATCTAGATTAATACATAAAATCAATGTCATACAATTCTTACTTCCTTAACGTGCGATGCATTGTTTTCTTCTGTTAAGACGAAACCCTCCTCAAAGATCCTTTCGAGACACCGCTTCTCCCAAGGAAGAATGGACCGTCGGGTAAAGGTAAACATTACTGAAGTCTTTCATATGCAACACTAAGCTATTGTGTTGTCTGCGTATTGCATAATCTACAGAACATTATAACTACACTTCAATAGCTTAAAATTTTAGCTTTATAGATTGCAACACCTCCATATGTTACACCTTCTATGCATTTACGTATCCAATTCTCAGCTTATTAAATCTATAATTTAAATCTATATCAAAATTAATTCTATAATTACAGCGCTATATTCATCCCATTTATCCTGTGCTGTCTTACAATAATATCTACAATTTTTCTGTTCGTTTCCGGTTTCAGGTCTCTCTACAGCTGCGAAGAGAAAACTTCCCTTCGATCAGCCACAATATAATAGAAAAACGAAAAAACTTGCAGCAATGATCAAGACACAAAGAAGAAATGCATTCTGATTGTAGTCTATTGTAACGTATATATAGATGATATTCCATACTGCTTTCTAAGCAGCACACATTACGTATGCCTAAATTTCAGCATGATTTCAGGCATCCCATGCTGTAAATTCTTCTAGCATGTTCGTGTTTACCCATTACCTAGGTGAAATTATGACACTTCAATTATTATTTCTAGCTTAACCATATAGAATAAGTGCACGAACATGCCTTCTATATGTACTTTCATTGACGTTGATTTTGGTAATAAGCACATTGTTTCCCGCAGCAACAACGACCATCATCAAAGTTAAGGAGCCAAGCAAGCGAGCAATGACGGAAAGTCGTAAGCAAATGAACTTAATCTACTCAAACAGTTTATAGAGTTATGTTCAATAATTGAAAAAAATACTGAGAAATTTCTCAAACAATATTATATCTAAGCTGTTTCGAAAAATATTTCATACTTGAAGTTTGTTTCTACTGTGCGTGTATGTTGGCTTATGCACCTTCTGAATAATATATATGTGGCGCGCTACATATAATGTATAATGAGACTACAAATATTTAACACATGTATTTCTTTATTCCAAACACTGACTTATTCTCTCGACGTTTTTCCATTCAGCATTTCGAAAACCGTTGCAGTGCGACATCGCACTCATAACAGAGAAAGTGTTGAAGGCAGGGAAGATCCTGGAGGAGGTTGCCAAGGACTTCACCTTGTTGAAAGCCAAAGCGGCAAAACTAGAGAAAAGATGCAATGCCTTGACGAAGGAGCAAGAATGGGAATCCATCCTCTCAGAATTGTAATAATAATTATTTTTTCTATCTCTACATATAATCTATACTCATTCTATAATACACTCAATAACTATTGTATCCTTTGTCTCCTTCTTGATAGCAAAAATGATATACCGGAAGATACTTACCTAGTAATCGTTTTTGATATAATGGCGTAAGCTTCCCTTATTGTACACCAAGCATTGTCCTTTCCTTTATAATAGAAGGCTTGATGTTTCAGTAATATTCTTCTTAAAACGGGAATGCTTCAAGCATCCTGATGCAAGATATCCAGATAGAGGGTTTGCAGTGGAATCCTATGAACTAACATTTATGTAGTTCAAATAGAAAAATTGCAATACTGTATATACAGCTACAACAGACATTTACCCCGGTCGATCTAACTGTTCTGACTTTGCATAGACTCTTACTTTTCGAATCCTGTGCCAGGAGTAGTCTCACAACCATGTATATATTTATGCTCTATTAATCCATACGCATTAATGTGTCCACGCTAAAGTTAATACACTATTTTAATGCCAAAGACTTTTCCGAGGCCCAGCGCAAAAGTCAATTCTTAAAGTATGTAGAAAGCAGAAAGAAAGATATTCGCGTCAGCGTTGCAGGCGAACCTGCTTCGCTATACGAGCTGCCCTGATCCCCGATTCTCAGCCCTTTGGCCGGGAGGGCCTTTCGACCTGAACGCAGGGTGGGGGGCTAACCCACCAAGGCAGATGCCCTACTACGCTCCCGTTTCTCTCGCACCGAAGTGCTACTCTTTTTTCCGGAAGAGTGAAACCGTGTGCTCCGGGTAGGGCTCGAACCTGTGACCTCTCGGATGAGAACCAGAGGTCCTAACCACTACACCATCAACGCACCTAAGTAGTACCAAGTATGTACTACTGCCAATGGCAGCAAGACCCACTTCTCCATCGGTATCGCTTACTATGGTCGCAGTTGACGATACAGCACGACACCTTGCACCACAGTATTTCTGGTTCTACGTATTGGTCGCTTCACAGTCTGCCTGACCTACCCTATTCAGGCTTGCCCATGACACTCCCACTGTGGAACATTCTGGTATTTCATGCACCCTTGATTGTCTGTCCACACAACACTACTGGCTGGCCTAGAATGCGGCAGGGCGCCTAGGATATCCATTGCTCATAACCAAATAGATTTGTGGGCTACAGATATTCTTGGCACTCTTCCTGTTACTTCGGCAACCAATTCATTGTTATTATGAGTGATCACTTCACTGAATTGGTTGCGGCTCGGCCCTTACTCAACCACCTTGCATCCACGGTTGTCTGAGCATTTGTAACCAACGTTATCAGTAAACACGGCGCCCTTGAGCTGTTGATGGATCAAAGATTCAATTTTGAATCAGACCTTATCATATGAAACTTGATGCTGTGAAACATAGTGATGCGCATACACGCAAGTTCCGCAGACGAAGACAAGATGGCGATGTGCATAGGTCATCGCGACAGTGTTGTGCAATATTCCGGCTGATCGACAAGGTTTCTATAAGCAGTTCTCAGCCATGCAAAGAAAAGCGGGTAAAACTGGATAAAAGCTACTATGAAGTCAAAACTATTGAAGTAGACACGAACATGAAAAGAATCAACATTCATTACGTTGGACATGACAATAATTTTGACGAATGGAAAAATTACGTGGTGAAGAACTCAGAATTCCCAGTTCAATCTTACAGGCTTGATAGACCATCACCAGCAACTTGTCTATCCTTTGCCTGAAAACGAGCAGGAAATTGTTGTTAACCAGAAAGGACAACCCCGAAGTCAGGATTGATATACCTGTCAGTGTGAACGTTTACGAGAGAGTGTGTTTGCTGATATTGGAATGGCACCACTATCAAAAAGAGTGAAAGGATGATTTGTTGAAACAAACAAAGATTTGGATGGTATACTAGGCAAACGATGCAGCTACAGAGTAAGGAATGAATTTGGTGACTTTGACTACGCCGTTGATGACACCGTGAGGTAGTCTTGTATTCATGTAACTGTCTCTATACCATGTAGCCTCCATTTCATGTACATTTACTTATATAAGCTAATGTTGCATTTAGTAGTACAATAGCTCTCAGTTTTCAACTGAATCGCTCGTACACTGTTCTCTTACTGTCTCGTTTGAGTCGAATATATTGTTAGGTTCTTCGTCATGGAGTCGAACACGGACACCTCCACAAATGGTGACCCCACTGCTTCAAACCACGCTACCATCAACATGGAGAGCTCTTCCGCCGACGCTTCTACTGCCGATGTTATGAAAACCTTGCAGTCGATAAAACTGCCACTGTTCTTGAGACTTCATATCTTGTTCTGGTTTCAGCAGCTTGACTGCATATTCGATCTGCGTCGTATCACTACAGAACGGACTCGATTTTTACACGTAGTTCCAGAATTACCGACCGACGTTGAACCTCTCGTCGTTATTCCTGACCTCTTCACTGCCAGCAATCTGTACACGCTCATCAAAGACAAACTGATCGCAATGTTCCAGAAGACGGATCACCAGCGCGTAGAGGATGCTCTGGGCAATATCTCACTGGATGGACTCAAGTCGTCAACTTGCGAATTTGAAGATCATTCAGCTGCTCTCAGAGTCAGGTATTACGCCTACCGATAAATTAATGCATCATAGGTTGTTGCGGGTCCTTCCCTCCCATGTACGTGACCTACTAGTTGGTCATGTAGAGTTACCGTCTGCCCAATTCTTGAAGGTTGCTGATACAATTTGGGGTGCTGTTAGCTCCACAGTTGAGTCTAGCCGGGGTATTCATTAGGTGGCTCCTGTTGTTCATCATGGAGTCGAACATGAACACCTCTGCAACCCTTCCAAAGACAACAACTATGTGATTTTAGACCAATTGGTGGAAGCAGCAATACTCTTCTTGGGCTTATGGGTTTAACAGATTGTTGTTTTTCTGCAATTGGTAGTTGCGGTTCAATTCATATACCATCACAGGCTAAAGTCACATAACATAAATTACGTTACGTCATGCTTTCCAGAGTTTCGCAAGTTGGCAGTACATATCATTTTCATGTATACATTGTTATTGTTGTGACGTGGTAACAAAAATTTATTGTGTACCATATTGACAGTAAATGTAGCACTAATATATTTAATGATTGCTGTATGCTCAATTAACAATGCTGGTATTTGCTGTACTTCATTGATCTTTCAATTTCTTATAAATGTCATGTTTTAAATTTGCTCAGAAACCTGGATGGTATGTTTGAAATCAGCAAAGGAGCAAACTCATCCAAAAAGACCCATAACATTTTGGTGGAATTGCAAGTATACTTCACTCAATTAAGAGGCTCATCCTATTGCTCATTATTGATGAAACAGCTGTCCAAGTGTCCATGTGAAATATGACCAGACAATCTTGACATCTATGCCGTTTTCGAACATGTCTGAGGCAGCTGTTGCCTTGTTGACAACACATTGTCTATTGGATGTGGATTATCCACAAAGCGTAGAACTGGGATTGACAATGCTCCAAAAGCATGTGTCCTATGACAGCAATGCACCTGAGGATGTGCTAGCCCAATTCAGGGATGTCCTTGAGAAGCACCTCAATTGGAAACTGGAGATAATAGCAAAAACAAACTAGTTACACAAAAAGTTACTTGATAACAAAATGTTTCAAGAACGAACACAAGTTACTAAATTAGTTGAACTCGTCGCCATATATCAACGTATGGTTGTTTCTTATGTCCTCCATGAGATTCTGGAGCACCAATATCAAAGTCCTTACACGATCACTACTGTTTTATTTTCAGATGATCTGTTTCAGAAACTGAAATAAGGGATCCAAAATGGCAAATGATCTTATAAAAAGAAAATACCTCAGCAAAATGAGCATCGTGACAGCAAAACGTTCATTGTGACATGGTGTCCAATGAGAGCACTATTGGTGGCATCATGTTTGAGTCAAGGATACAGTGTGTGTCACTAGAGCAGGCAATACATTTCGTTTGTTCTGCCCAACCATGGAATTTTTCAAAATTCACCAGGAAAGACACTATTAGGTTCTCCATGCCAGTGGGGCAATACCTGGAAATAGTCCCTATGGTACTGGAAAAGGCTGAAAGGTACTAGCAGATGTTGGGTATGGCTGCAGGGCACCGACAAGGCCTCTGACTGAGGAAATGAAGAGGGTTTTTGGCGACCTAAGGCAACTGGTGGGGGAAGCCACATATAAAGGTTATTGCACTCAGGATCGACTGGATCTCAATGCCTTGTGGCGCATTTCCTTTGAAGAAGTTGTTGGCTTGCAGTAAGTGGTTCAAGGCAATAAAGAAATGACCGGACCATCAAGAGAGGAAATAGAACCTCGGAGAAGAACGGACCGTGGGTCACTTAGAAGTAATCCTGCACAGAACAATTTTCTAATGCAAACAGCAGGTAGATGCACAAAAGAAGTAAATTCCCGCATTCAGTGGAAGAGGTTCATCAGTTGTTCTGCAGGGAATGTAGGGGTTGATGCGCGGTCAGTGTGAACTCAATGTCGTCATTTTATAGTCACGTGATTGTAAGAATATGTAGCTGTGTCATCCTGTAATCTTCTTCTTTGCCGTCTGTACTTCGTCGTATCAACAACTCTGTCTGTCATCTTATCTACGCTGTGTCTCACGACATAAAGCTCTGGCACCAACGACAATATGTACTCCTTGGAACTCTGCCATCTCTCCCTGTCGTGGGACCAGCAACTTGTCTCTGTTAATAATATGTTATGTGGATTGCGAAAGCCTCAATCTTCGTCTCTCGTCCTTTCGTCCTCCACAAATGGTGACCCCATACTGCTGAATACCCAACCACGGAGCAACGTTACTTCTGCCTCGACATCCCATGCCAGTTATCAAGACTACCGCCGCCAAACTACAATGCCGTCTGGTCATCACTGCGCTTATGGTTGTTCTTGGAGTTATTTTTCGCTTGCTGTTGTCGGACTTCGAGTTCTCTCCGCGTCACGCGTTACGAGTTTTCTTCATCGTCCTCCTTACCCAGAGCATTGGGCATGTTCAGTTTTTATCGTAAGTTCATTCCAAATTACACTGACATTATCCATCTCTTACAGGAACTGCTAAACGCCACTGAGCCTATTTCTCGTAACCATTCTCGACGTCAACCCAGCGAAAATCACTTCTGGCGACCGCATCACCAAGCGGCTTTTGATCGGTTAATAACGGCTATCAACACCGCAGTCACCTTGGCCCACCCTGACCCTTCCATTTCGGCATACTCAATTACAACCGATGCCTCAAATATCGCTATCAGCGGCGTTCTGCATGAGCACAATGGCCAATCTGCTCCACTTTCATTCTTCTCTCGGAAATTAACCACGGCTGAGCGCAATTATTCGACATTTGATCGCGAACTCCTTGCCTTCAGCCTTACTTGCACTCCGTATCTGGCCGGACACAGACGGCATATGCCCTTACGAACTCTTGACGGGCCTTAAATCTCTGATTCCTCGGATTTGTCTGGAGGATACAGCCATGCTCTCTACTCATGCGCTGTTGCAAAATCTACAAGAACACTTCAAGGCAGTTCAATTTCAGCCACCGCACCTTACTCAAGCTGATGCCTACCTGCCTCCTTACTTCACAACATGCAAACGAGTCTGGGTCCGTGTTGACCGTCCCAAGCGACCCCTCGAGGCCCCTTATACCGGCCCCTACGAGGTGCTCCATCGCACCCCAAAGGTGTTTATCATCAAGCGGTGACATACAGTACAACTGACACTGTCTCAATCGATCGCCTGAAACCTGTCATTGAAATCTCTCCATCTGCCAATCCATCCTGCTCATCTCCAGCCGTTTCTACTACTCCCGCTACATTCAACCAGGACTCTACTGGCGCCGAACAGCGTACTCGTTCAGGGCGCCTCGGACGCGCTCCCCAATACTATTATTAATTCCCCTTGTGTGATATTGTTACCGAATTGCCCTCGATCTTTTCTTGTAAATATATTTAAAAAATATATAAAAAATAAATAAATTATACCCGCTTTCCACACTTTGAATAGTTATTTTAGATCACCCTTGTGACTCCGTCTCCGTTGGGGGGACGTTTGTAGTGGCATCATAGCCTCGTTCTTAAGTAGTCTCGTATTCGTGCTTGATGCACTATATATATCTGTAAGCCTGCATTACATGATTCATTTGGTCTTGAAATATACTCGTTACAACATCATCGTTCCTTCGATTGACTGAGTCGCGTTTGTTATGGAGTCTAATGCTACCGCAACAGGAACACAGGGCTAAAAACTGGACAATTCCTCAACTAAGAGAAAGACACAAAGCATTAAAACCAAAGAGCTCGATATAAATTAGCACAGGAAACAGGACGACAACGCACAGCGGCTATAAAACGCCTTGGTTGATTGAAGGCAGTTTTGAATAGCCATCCCTTCCTGACACCGTTAAGCAATGATCATAACGGTGAAGAGCCACTGATGCTAAACCATTAGCTGTTGTAGTAGCGAAATATCATCTTACAACCTGGTATCATAAACAAAGCGCACAGCCACAGTCGCAAATGCTGGCCAATGGCACAATTGACCTGGTGGATCGGCTCCAGTTAAAAAAATATTTGTTGCTCTTGCAATCATAACAGAAGTTTCTGTTGTGATGAGCACAAGCGATTAGCTGAATCTCCCAATTTCACTCCTAAACACTTTGTGAAAAATTGCTTAACATATATCACTTCGAATAACTGCTTAAAACTTAAAAACAACAAACGATCACCAAGCAAATTCATCTCACAACTTATATACTTGTGAATAACGTATTTACTGGTGAGTTTCTACAAATTATATATTCTGTTATGGAGAAATCTCAACGTTTCCAAAGCAAAGCAGAAGCAAAGCCGCATCTGCCAGTCACATACGACATATCACTATAATGAATCACTCCCAGTGCTAGTGTACGTCATTGGATTGTCATTGCTCTCGCTACAGATTGCTATTGTTAAGTTTGTGGCTTACTTGCATGGAATTGCTCCACAGTGAAAACGAAACGTGTTCCTGGTTTATCATTTCCATCGAATTGTGATGACGAAACCGACGGAAATGTGACAAATAGTGAAAGAAAGAATACACAGACAACAAAGAAAATCAGGGAAAAGTATGTCCAGAGATTCAATATTGACTGGTTATGAGATGTCAACTTCAAAGACTGGATTAAAAAACATGATGGCAAACAATTTTACAGAAGCTGCAAAGTAACATCATCTTGCACGAGCACTGCGCTGATGAGACGCATAGACGGTAAAACTCACACTGAGCAAGAAAAACGCGATGGCACACTATTTTACAGAATCTGCAAAGTAGCATTATCTTGTGCACGCACTGCGTTGATGAGACACAAGGACGGCAAAACTCACATTGAGCAACAAAAGATGGTCTGATCTATTGCACGCAGTCATCAGCCTATACCACAATTTTTTGGCACAAAGGATTCATCGTCCAGAATTGAGATAAAAGTGTGTGCATTTGTTGACGAGCATGACCTTCCTATTAGTCTAACCGAAGATCTTGCTGCACTGTTAAAGAGCATCTTTGTCAAAGATGAAACCGTGAAATATATGACCTTAGGCAAGCAAAAAGCCACCAATATAATCTGTAAAGTGTTGGGTTTTTATGCAGCAAAAGAAGGCATTGTGATAGTACAGACGAACAAGTTCACCCTTATCATTGACGAGACAACTGACAAATCGACAACGAGACAGCTTGCTGTGCTGGGATGTTGTTCAACAAGGAACGCGTTGCCATGGATAGCGTTTTGATTGATCTGGCAATGCTGGAGAGTGGATCAGCCAATGGAGTTTGTGCTGCGTTGATAAACAGAATAAAGGGAAAAAAATCCCGTTGAATAACATCACTGGCTTTTTGTGTAGACACATGTGATGTCATGTTTGGAAAAAATCACTCTGTGTCCTTGTTTACTGTTAAATGAGTGACCTTTTGTTATTGACGTTAAATGCTCTTGCCACTCCATACATTTATGCAGTTCATATGCAGCAAGAAAACTACTGAAGTCGTTAGAGGATCTGTGCAGAAATGTGTGCTTGCACTTCAGCATGTCATCAAAAAGATGTGCAAAATTCAGCAAGTTTAAGGATTTGTCGACAGCAACCGTCATAAAATGTCAAAGCCAGGACAGACGCGGCGGCTATTGATGAAGTTGTCTGTCAAACATATCCTGTGCCAGTACTCCGCATTAAAGCTAAATTTTACAGCGGAAATGACGGAAGATCCAACACACACCATCGAAGCCATCTACGATAGCTTGCACAATAACTTTACGGAAGAGTATCTTAGTTTCGTACTTGAACATTGAAGTGCACACCGGTGCTGAACTGGCAAACTCTGTGTTCAAATTCCTTGACCGTTATGGAATTGACATAGCCAACTGCGGTGGCCAGTTCTTTGACAATGCCGCCCATATGTAAGGAAAGTACCCTGTTGCCATCTTCGTACCTTACAGTACTCATTCACTGAATTTAGTTGGGAAGTGCGCTGTGAATTGTTGAAATGAGACTGTTCCATTCTTTTAAATTTACAGAAAGTACACATTTTTTGCTTCATCTATTGCAAAATGGAAGTGTTTATTGTCGGCCTTAAAAGATGTCGGGAGATTGGTGGTAGTTAGAAAGCTGAGTGACACTCGTTGGTCTGCACATGCAGCAGCCACAAAGGCTCTATCTACCAGCTTCAATACAATCATTGAACTGGCTGCCTTAATTGCATCTGATGAGGATATAAATCAGAAGCTCGACTGAAGCCTGTGGCCTATATCAATGCAGCTTGCGCTTGGAAACAGCATTCATGTCAGTGCTGTTGAATGATATTTAACAAATGTTCAACAATGTCAGTCTACAACTTCAGAGTGCAAAGCTAGAGTTGAATACTGCCATCCGTTTGCTGACTTCCTTGCAGTCATTCATTGAATCATTACGTGACAAATTTGATGACTTTGAAAGACGTGCAAAGTGTTTCAGTGGCGAACAGTCGTATTCCGATGACAGAGAACGCATGGACTGTAGGCAGGGAAACGCCATTGATGGCTTTGGTTGCAATCACTGCATGACGACTGTCTTTGATGTAACTGTAGCAAGGCTCGTGGCAGTGCCGAGCCATTGTCTTGAAGCGTATCGAGAGATTAGCAGCATTTTCAGCTTTCTGTTGTCTGTTCACGAGATGACACCAGCAGAAATTTGCAGGTGTTGTGATACCTTGTTGTACGTGCAGTATACGTCTGATCTGGACGACTCTCTAGGTGAAGACATGGTGAGCTTTGCGGCTTTCGTCAAACCCCTTTTGGCCATAAACAAGGATGTAAGCCCTGAACTGCTCCTGTTTAAGATCATCCAAGAACAACAGTTGATATCTGTCTTCCCATGCGTGGATGTTATGTTGAGCATTTATCTCTCAATGGAGATGTCAAATTGTTCCAGTGAGCGTGCTTTTCGAAGCTGATTAAAAAAATGATCTACAATCTACCATGTCGCAAAAGCGATAAAACTTTCTATCTTTGATAAGTGTAGAGCACACGCTATTGTGTCCATTGACTTTGACGATGTTGTTCATGACTTTGTCGATCAGAAGTCAAGGAAAAGACGGATTTAGATGTCTTGTAGCTCTGTACATGTAGGCACTCAACTGTACACAGTACACAATATACATTTGACTATTATGCCATTTTGTGCTACAATTAACGATCTATCTTATTTGATCAACATCTATAACCGATATAATGAATTCTATGGATTTCTTAAACTATGCTACGTCAAAATAGTTAGTGACAATGCCAGACTTATTAGCGTTTTCCGTACATTAGAGTTGCATGGATTACAGGTAAATGGAAAGGTGGTTCAACTTTGCAAGCTTGCAAAATTGCAGGAAAAAAACTAGGCCCTTTATTAGACAGTGCTTTAGGCCCAATGCATGATTAAAACGGCACTAGCCTCCACGCAAAAGAAAAGATTGATCATTCAATGAAGATTCAAAATTCAGTGATTCAAGTCACTTCAATTGTAAACAAACAGCTAACCAATGATTTCTATGCAACCATATATCTCTGATTATGATTCCACGATATAGTTGACATGAAAATACTAAGTAAACTACATTAGAAACTGAAGGCCATCTTAAGAGTCAAGACAGTCTGAAGCACAATTCCCACTTGGGCCTATCTTAGATGGTTAAATTTTCTGAAACTTATGCCTGTGTTAAAAATATTGCTACTCGACATGTCAAAAAGCAATTTGCACATAAATGCTTAGATCTACGCCCAGACAAGCGGGATGCATATGGCAGTCGTCATACGATTTCATTTTGCAAAATCTAAATGACCAGCTAGTTCGAGCTGATACGCAGCTTCAGCCAGCGTTATATGTAGTAGCTAAATGTAATTTAGGTGAGGTTAAAATCACACGATTGTTCATCGTAGCAATGCAATTAGAGTCCAGGCTAGCCTCGTTTCTCTTCTAAGAGGGTCATTAGACCATAGTGACCTTTGAGCAGTCTCGGAATCATGCGCATGGTTACGATAGTGTAGAATGACAGAGCAGTCCTTCATTCTTGCTGTAGCCTGCTAGCCTGCTAGTCAGTTTTTGCTCACAAGAATTCCAAAGCTATCCACCAACGCACACGTGCACGATGCCTCGTCAGACTCACAATAGTCAGGATGCGATGACTTTTCCACCCTGCCTCTTCCCAAAGAACTTGGTAAGTTACCTTAGGAATTCCACTGACTTAGCAGTGTGACTGGTGCTTGGTTATGGTGACAGGTTCTGCTAACTCAACTGCTACCATCTGCAAGTAAGTAATTCCCACCAAACCAAGCACCAATGCCAAATAACTTATCAATGGTGATGAGTTTAACTTGTAGAAAACACAAGTTGGCTTCAAGGCTGCCATTGTACATTATATTGCGGGTATTTGGGTCGACCTGGCATTGTTAACAGAGAAAATTGCTGGTCGTATTTCGTACAGCAGGGATGTTATCTTATCACTGCAGTACGGTATGTATCCACAGCGACGGCGTAAAGACCAAAGTCTTTAAGGTTTTTATCGAGACGATCCTGTTATACGGTGCCGAAACGTGGACGCTAACCAAAAATCTTGCTCAAGAAATCGACAGATCATACGAGGAAGAAGGAGGACTGGAGAGAGCTTGTGCGGCAGAGATTTCGTGCTGGAGACCCCCTTATCTAGTGTATAGTCTCAATGAAATGTAACGCATGACGGATCCACATCTGAGCCACATGTAACACGGAGAGAGCTACAGGAAAGGGTCCGAACATCTGGAAAGAAATTCCAAATTCTTCACTCACAAAAATTTACAGAAAATCTTTTAGAAAAAGACAAAGAGCCTAACTACAACAATGGCAGTGGCCCTTGTCTCCAACAAAGCGTTCCCGCATTGTCATCAATGTGTCGAAACTTGCAACTGGAAGATGCTGCTTACTCAATGTCCTGTTTAATTCCAACACCCAGGAAAATCTCACGGCTAGTTGATCTTTCAACCTTATTAATTTTGAAAAGGAATGGCGTCCCCTTGGCGATCCAGCCCAGCGAAACATGCTAGCCCATTCCACCGCAGTTGCTTGGCAGAGCACAAACGGACCTCTGAAACAACTTAAGCACATCTCTATTGCCACTTTTAACTGTCGCAGTCTCAAAACTCTTGGCAGACCAGAGTAGTTGGCGCTCACTATGCAGCGACAGCACTACGACATTGTTGGTTTAACTGAAACTCATTGTGTACGCCCAGATGACGGGAAACTGTTAGATGGAACAATTCGTCTATCTACTGGTGTCGGTGCTCTACTATCAAAGCGTGCTCAACAGGCCCTTAGAAACACTTTGAAAATCTCAAATCATGCTGCCGTAGGTTAACATCTGTTTAGCCACAGGGACGTGGCCAACTGCAAGATTGGGTTTGTAGGCCACTTCTAAGAGCCGATGGTCTGACAGCCACTGCAATGATGAGTGACAATGGTAACGGGCTCCTGCCTCGCGGAAGACCAACTGTCAGTTGGTTTGATAGTCTCAAGGCAAATTTCAACGAACTGCTGGCTCCTGCCAACGACCGACAAACAGTCTGCTGTCTTCGTAGAGAGCTGAAATCAACTCCGCCAACATTAGCCCAACACCGCGCTGTCCGAATTGCTAACATCCAAGCTAAGAAGGGCCCCTTGCTTCTTCATGTTTTGATTGATTGATTGATCTATAAAGCAGCCACCTGTGTATAAAGGCCACTCTTCATATACCCAAAATGACACTTTCTATAAAAATCAACCTGGACAAAAAGGACACCTGTTTATGACGATCATTTTCCTTAGGTCTTAAAGGTGACAGCTATATAGACAGGCTTCACTGTACATTCAAATAGACACACAATTGTGAATGTGTTGGAAAAATCATTGCTAGGGCTAAAGGTCTATCCAAACTGAGGGCCTAAAGCACATGCTTTTTCACCTGATGGATATAACGGCCATGGGAAAAACGATATCCATAATATAAGCCGCACTGTGTGTCCGTCTGTCCGCATCCAATAAGAAGGACTTGACCGCGCTCTTTGACTCCACTAACTGGAAATATCGCTCAAGCATACTTCGGCATAATCGTAACAAAATTTTTTCCATCATATCTCTCCGTGTTTTTGGTTAAGTTTCCAGCTTTAAATACGAATTTACATGCTGGATATGAATTTATTTTGTTCGGCGTAGTGGGCTCTGTTGCGACCCCATCACCATGGTTTGTTTTCAAGCGCCGTGTCCTGGTCGTTGGCAAACCATTGTCATGCTAATGACTCTCTTCAAATTCAGCCAATCAAATGCCACTTTTCTTTTCGTTCTGCACGTGGCCTATGCTTCACTCAAACCCTTCTCAAATGTGCTCCATTGTTTTCTTTGGTTGTCGTCGAGCTACTATCTGTAGTTGATGTTCGCTGTCTGTACAATTTGTTGCATACGCCTACGGTAGGATTTTGGCGATAGCCTGTTCATGAAAAGGCCTTCATTAACAGAGGATTCGATTGCTGCTTCCCATGCTTTATTTATAAAGGTGACATCACAACGACAGTATGACACGAAGCGGTCAGCTGCCATGGTTTTGCGTTGTGACAAAACAAATCCTGGGCAAAAATTGAATTACACTAATACGATTCATTGAGAAGCACATCGACGACCTTGGCCTACCCACGTTATATGTATTGTGCATGATTCGCCGGCGAGTTAGCAATCACCGACCACAATTCTGCCATCCTCAGTCAGGGGTCACGTGGCAGCAGCGTGTGTTTCTCAGAAGTCGTTTTAACTTGATGATTTGGTGCAAAGGAGACAGAGACGACAACAGTTGAGTTGATTCAGAAAATTCTCAAAAGCTATATGAATTGCCAACCAATTCTATAGCTATCTCTCTTCGGTACTCCCTCCACATTCATACAGTGGAATGTTCTGCAGACATTATTCTAGCAACGCGGGTAAAACTCCGCTGTGAGTTGTCATAAATATAAGATCATTAACAATGAAAATACTTCAGTTCAGCTAAATCTAACTCTTCACGTTATAGTCTTCGAAAAAGACTTTAAATTATAGCATTAGAAAAATTTGTTTCTTTCATATCTGCATTGTTATATGACATTACACACTCTCTGGATGCTAACTAAACTTTAAAAAAAATTGACTTCAAATAATTCGTACCACCAATGGATTAATAATTTTTCCTGCAACGCGGGTAACTCGCATCTAGTATACATATATACAGGCTAACCGGAACCTTGTTCTTACCCGGCAATCCAGACTTTGCATCCTGTGACGTATTGGCATCGTGCTGTTTCAGGTGTAGCAGTTTTCTCCAAACAAACCTGGCCCTTGCACATTCCGAGGAACTGGAAGTAGAATCTTCAATACACTTTTCATCCTACAAGATTGAAGACAAGAGACAAAAAACATTATCCTATTAGATGTTGTTATCCACAGTGCTCAAAATGATTCACACGTTTACATGGTATTTACCAATAAAAAATTAAGATTAAACATCTTGTATTATTGAGCATCAATACTTGATGGATATGGTCTGGTGCGAGATGAGACAGCAGAGATGATAACACAGTTAGTGGCTCTTTGCCAACAACTTTGAGAACATTCATCTATATTTTAACAACATGTGCTGTAACGTGGTACTTGTATTAACGATCACCTCTATAGAACAGTCACCTGTGTATAAAGGCCATTCTCCATAAGCCCAAAATGACTAGAAATCAACCTGGGCAGAAAGGCCACCTGTCTATAACGGTCATTATCCTCAGGTCCCAAAGGCGACCGCTATAGACAGATTCACTGTAATAGATGAACCAAAATTTGCCCATTATTTTTACTAATTAATTTTTGCAGATTGTTACTTTATAATTGGCGAATTATATAATATTTTAACTTGATTTATGCTAATTTGTACCTTGATGCCAGCATGAAAAGTAGGGCCCGCAAAGCCAGGTCCAAAATTCCGCGCCGCGCATTTTAAAAAAGTCAACAAAATCTGCACAATATTGCCAATAAATTGAATTAGTGGGTGAAAATTACCACAAAATAGAGAAAAAATCCATGCAATCGTACGGGCAGATATTTAGCAATCCCCGTGCAAAAGTAAAACTTTACATACTGGCCTTGATGTGTTTTCGATTGCAACTGACAGATGTCTGCGGCGCGTTTCAACAAAACGGACAGCTTTCTCATCCACCATCCCGTATGGAAAACTCGTAAATCGTACGCCGGATTTTACGCCAAACTTGTATGCACTTGTACGCCAAAAATGTTTGGATTGCTTATAATCCCAGCCAAGGCCTCAACTCAATAAGGGAAAGTACGCCAACTACTCAAATTTACAAATTTTAGGAGGACGTACGCCAAATTTGTTTTGGCGTAGGCTGACTCCACGCCGGATTAATCCGGCGTAACATACATGTTTTCCATCAGGGTCCACCATCTATGCACCTGAATTTTTTATCCTTCTAAAGCAATTTTCTGTTTTAAGAAAGATCAGTATATATCACTAGTCAGGACAGGCAGGTGTCTGAGCCTTCTTATGTTAAAAGAACTTATTCGAAACTTATTATACAGCGTTCGTGATGACCAGCCATTTTAAATTCCGCATATTATTTCATATGGAGTTGTTTAGAGAAATTAAGACTCCCTGTTATCTTTTACACGATGCAATTCTAACTGCAGGTAGCAATTTCCATTACAACCCAAGTACCCAACCCTGCTAGTGAGAATATATGATGTAGGCAGTGCTGTATAGTAATTCGTTACAAGTAACTGATTACTTGTAATCGTTAATTTTTAAAGTAATTTTAACTGTAATCCGTTACTTTTTGATAGAGTAATTTGTAACGGTAATTCGTTACATTTTTCAGCAGTAATTTGTAATCGTTACTGTAACTTGTTGGGCATTTTGAAAATTACTTTTCATACTTGCTCAGTTGCTCTTCCTTCAACGAAATCGTTCTGAAACAGTCACAGTGCTAGCGTTCACTCCGTTCAGTCAAACAGATTGACGTTGATTGATGTTATGCTGCATTTAAGTGTGATTTTTGAGCAGTAATCACAAAAATACTCTTCGATCTCATGACAAAATGTGCTTTTTAAAGATTTGTTGCGAAATGAATGTCCTTCCATGCAAAAGTAATTTTAAAAGGAATTTGTAACGATTACTTTTGAAACCAGTGTAATTTGTAATTGTAATTCGTTACATTTTTCTATAAGTAATTTGTAATTGTAATCCGTTACTTTTAACAGCTGTAACTTGTAATTGTAATTCGTTACAAATAAAAAGTAATCTATACAGCACTGGATGTAGGCCTACTACTCAACCACTCCCAATCTGCTAGCCTGCTAGGTAACGGTTATACCTCTGCTGTGGTGTTTAGGTTCATTGAATTCATTCATTGTCTGAACGAATTGCTTCAGAACTTTACTGAAGTCGAAGAGACCACACAAAATCAAGCAGCACAAGGCCAATGCTAATGCGACCTGCGTTATACCTCGTCCTCCATTCTTCATCACTTGCCGATGCGTCTACACATTCTTTTCTTTGACAAACAGCGAGCAGGCAGGGTAAAGACAGGTGCTTAGAACTCTGCCTACTCCTCACTCTACTCCGGTGCGTTGTTTGCCAACTTCAGCCAACGGCAGAACGACGAAAATCTTGATTTCATGTTGAGAAATGCCAGCAAACTTGTAACAAACTGGCAGTCTCTTTGCGGACTGTAGAACGTCAATCAATATCTGCTTTGAAAACGAGGTGACAAGAAGCGAGGCACTTACAACAGTCCGCAATTTATCATTGCACTTTGGAGTCTGCAGTCAGCAGTCTTAACTCTTGAAGACTTGAAGTTGAGTCTGGAGACTCGCACCTTTACGTCTCACGATTGCATATCATCATTTGATCAATGGTACAATGACTGTGTCCATTGATGTATCGAAGTTTTACACATATTGTTGATTCACAAATTGATGATTTTTATTTTAGAACATTTAATTGTACAGTTATTCCGGTAATAATGATTGCTCTCGACTCAGTCTGCTACTCCTGAGTCTTGAGTCTTGGCTCTTGCTGACTACCCTGACTTGCTTAGTTGCTCTTCAAGGTCTCGAGTCTCAGCGTATGATGCTGTTCACACAAAAGTTTTTCCGGCTGATAGCACACAGACAATTATCAAGCTTGAGAAACATACCTGTCACATCGCTATTTCAAAAGATTGTTGACAAAGATAGAGCTGCTCTTGCTAAAGCTATAACACTTGTGGAGTCGACAAATCTTGAAAAGAGGAGATATGCTGAAGAGTTACTGAAAATGGCACTGGAAAGTGTCAAACGTCGGCAATGCGGAACGTGGCAGCAACGTAGCTTTCGAATTGGCCTTACTGGACCTCCGGGAGGTGGTAAAAGCTCGCTAATTGAAGTTATTGGAAAATTTCTAACGGGAAAAGGCCTTAGAGTTGCCGTGTTGGCGGTTGATCCTTCCTCCGCAAAGACGGGTGGGTCGTTGCTTGGCGATAGAACAAGAATGACCGAATTGTCTCGAGATGCAAATGCATATATTCGCCCTTCACCATCAAGTTGCACATTAGGTAAGAGGTAATAGATCAAGATAAGATAAGATAATTCCTTTTAACCAGGGGAAATTGTAGGAGGTATGTAGAGAGCAGTTCCCGGATGAAGGTCTGCTACTGGAGTCTGCTCTGCGCAATCCTTCAAGTAACAGACACCAGGTCCTGCGTTCCGTCATTAGACCACCTCGGTTCAAGTCATCTAACAAATGCTTTCTCTATGACAGCTTAGGGACACGAGGATGGTATCTCCAGTCGTCATGATGTTAGTTCCAGAAGATCGTGTTAGGGTTTCGACATGGGCTCATCCTGGACATGTCTCCAAACCATGTAAGTCTAGCTCTTATGATAGCAGAGTCGACAGGAGGTTGGTTACAGCAGGCTTGGCGGATGTTTAAGTTCCTCAGGTGGCCAGCAGGCTTAAGTCTCCAACCGTAGTGCAAAGGCAGCACATTTGGAAAACCTCCAGTTTGACTAAGTCAGCTGGATAGAAAGTCCAGGTGTCTGCGCTATACAGCAGTGTGGGTGTGATGGCACTATTGAAAACCCTCATCTTAGTCACTATGGAGATATCTCTGCGGCCAAATAGCGACTTGGGGAGGCAGCCAAAGTTTGCAGAAGCGTTGCCAACCCTGACGTTGATTTCCTCGGATGCTGTGATGGAGACCACCGTAAATGTTGACCCCAGGTAGACGCATTTCTCACTCTTCTCGATAGTTTTGCTGTTCAGAGTCAGTTGCATGCGTATGGAAGACAGCAGAGCTCTTAGTTTTATTGGCACTGATTTTCAGGCCAAGCCTACGAGCATTGATACCAAGGTTAATTAAGAACTGCTGGATGATTATCTCTGATTCTCCAAGGTAGGCCATGATAGATCAAGAACATTCAATACCAGGAGGTCTGTATGATAAGCTGCAAGGGAACTGTAAAGCTCTTATAATGTTTGGACCAAGCTGCGATTAGAACAAACAGGCTCTGTCCGCGTAATCCTTACTGTAACTCTGTTATTCAAAGCTGATAACCGTGGCTGGAATGCGCATTTTACTCACATCAACGAGAGGCCAAACATGCAAAATATTTCAGAAAATTGTCCTGCGTTGTACAAAATACAATATTCCACTCTAGGCTGCAGTCTCGTGGGGTGCCTAATAACTTTGTTTATTTACTTCAAGGGGGAGTCACGAGAACTACAAACGAAGCAATTGTCCTTTGCGAAGGAGCTGGCTATGATGTCATATTCATCGAAACAGTTGGTGTTGGACAATCTGAATTTTCCGTTGCTGACATGGTAGATATGTTTGTTTTGGTCATTCCTCCCGCCAGCGGCGATGAGTTGCAAGGGATTAAGAAAGGGATTGTCGAGGTGGCCGATCTTGTGCTGATCAACAAATCTGATGGTGACCTTATCCCTGCAGCCATGAAAATTCAAGCAGAATACACCAGTGCTCTGAAGTTGCTATATCGACACCACGCACCTTGGAATCCAAAGGTTTGTGTATTGAGTTATTGATTTTTTTCTTGTTTTATTAAATCTCGTAAGTGGGTGTTTCTACAATTTTTTCGCCGATTTGAGATCACATAATACAAATGCTGGAGTTTTTGAGAGTGAAAGAAAACAAAGCGTTCAATAAGAAGCCCTAAGAAGGTTTAAGCAAAGTGATCCGGAAATATCTCTTTCACTTGATGATCTGGAAATATTTTCTGCTATTGACAAAACTGCAACCAATGTAATTCGAATCCACGGTGTTAGAGGTGAATTCTCACGGTGGTCGGCAATCAATCCACTCAGCTACTTTATTTCATCATGCAATGCCCTCAAAAAAGGAAAATTCTTTCCCTGTACACTTTTTCATTTTCCTGATAAGCTAAATTGTGGAAATTTTGTATTAAACTCATCCCCATAAATAAGTTATTTGACAGTGCTGCTTGGTTTGGTGAGAACTGCTTACTTGCAAATCGCTGCAGAGATGGGAGCTACTTACTTGCCAATGTCTGTAGCTGAGATGAAAACCTGTCACCATAACCAAGCACCAGTCACACTGCTAAGTAAGTGGAAATCCTAGAGATACTTACCATGTCAATGCTAACTTTGTATAAATATTACGGCAATCAATCAATCTGTTCTTGTAGGTATTACCTGTGTCTGCGGCACTTCCAAGTGGCATTGATGCTGCATGGAATGTAATGCAAACATACAAAGAGACCATGGTCGACGGCGGTTACTTTGACGAACGTCGCAACAACCAATACAAGTTGTGGTTATGGAATCATGTGCGCGATCACATTATGGAACGTTTTCAACGTCACCCAAGAGTGCAAGCAAATATGGAACGTCTTGAAAGAGCCGTGCTAGACGCTAAGCTTACGCCTGGATTAGCTGCGGACGAGCTCATCAAATGTTTCACTGGTGACTAAATAGCTGAAAATGCTCTATATTAGGTAGTTTTAGGAATACGTAAAGGACGTAATTTATTTTGCACTGCCACAATTTATGGTACAGCATCTGTGAATTATGAAAATATAAATAGACCCACCCGTCTCTCTTCGCTTATTAAATTCTTAAAATGCACCACAATCTACAGCAGTATTTGCCATTAAATATGTAACAATTGAAAACAAAATACCATTTGTTTATTTTTCTCTCTAGTTTCACTAATTGTCAGCAGATATTTTACTTTGACCGTCCTTTGTTTACAACTGACTCTTGTTGCATCCAATCCTTGCACAGCAAATAGGATGAAAGAAAGAACAACAACTAATCAGCAATCAATGTTGTCCATCATCCCCAGAGTCGGATTAGAAATACAGACCTGCTTATAATGGTTACCTTTGGAACCTGAGGAAATGACCTTTACAGACAGGAGGCCTTTCGCTCCAGGTTGGTTTCTATAGAAAGTGTCATTTTGGGGTTACGAAGAGTGGCCTCTGTACATAGATGGCTGCTCTATAGAGGTGGCCGCTAACACAGATTTGACTGTAATGGGGTTTCGTGTCGTGGAAGCTTTCTTTCTTTGGGGGAATTGGAGGCATACTTCCCAGGGATAAATTAAGATATATCGCAGATTACAGCTTCAGACTGACCCGCCAATCATATAAACGCACCACGTAAAAAGAATGCGAAAAATAGCATGCAATGATCTCAATTAGTCTCCCACATCCAAAATTCTCAAGTGGACATTATATTACATTTTTTACAACTTGTTACCGCAACTTCTTTTCCATAAATATCCACAGTTGGAATGACTTCATATAGCAAGAAATACGATGACTTTGCTTGGAAATACGTTTGAAAGAATGCAATGTGGAATAAAGTTTGCGAAAAATATGCTCACTTGCTATTCCATGATTCATTGCATATTTTGTGGTAATTTAGGAATAACTAGCGGCTACGCCGCCAGGGCCAATGGCAGGACTCAGCATAACGTATCTAAGTCTATCAGGTTGAGAGTGAATAAGATGGACGAATGATAACGCACCTATACGGCGGGCGAAGCCCGCCAATTCTCTCTCTCTCTCTATTTTGCCGGGTAGCAGGTAATGTCAACGACACTGTTGTCTATCATGTCACGCTTATGTTTAAAACTATATTAAATGGTAACAGAAACATAAAAAATATATATTATTATTTATAGCTGAGCATTAAATTTTGTGGATGAGGTCTGACACTTTTTAAGGATATTACTCACTTACAACGATCGAAGCTATGGAATTAAACGGCAGACACATTTATCATTCCATATTTTTTCGACAAGAAATATTGCAACAAGTATTCTTCTACAATCAAGATAACACTACAAATAATGTGTACATTCAATAGAAACATTGCTGTCTTTTCCTTCATATGTACGACAAGTTTTACATCATACAATCAGTAAATATTTAAGGAAGAATAACAGAAAGGCAAAGCTCATTACCATACAGGCGCGGAAATCAGTAAGAGAAAGCAGGCCACAATATTACATAATGCTAGAGGGGAGAATATGACAGGTGAAGGTAACGATCTACAAGGCAAAACACGTGTCAGCAGGTTGATATGGAGAGTGAATGCCCTTCGCTGGTTACAGTGAGCTTGCTTGAACCATTGCTAGATTGTTCGTGACTACACTACGGTTGGGTTGCTAAACACGTTTGTCTTTACAATACAATCTTTCGTTTTCTTTGTATTCTAACATGAGCTCCTCTTCGATGCCATCCATGGCCCATTTGTGGTTTACCAACTCCAACGCTTCCCACTCGGCCTGAAGTGGTAAACACACTAGGTTAGATGCAATTATCACCAACAAATATTAGCACAAATACAACAGCTTTTATAAATCTTTTCCAAAAAAAAACATTACAAATTGACAACAATGTGTCAAATATTAGAACTACAGTCAAGCCTGTATTAGCGGTCACCTCTATAGAGCAGCCACCTGTGTATAAAGACCACTTTTCATAACCCCCAAATGACACTTGCTATAGAAATCAACCTGGACAGAAAGGCCACCTGTCTATAAAGGTCATTTTCCTTAGGTCCCAAAAGTGTTCATATCTACCTGTTCACAAAATAAAATCTTATCTGTCATAGCCTCACATGCACTTAAAAAATATTACATACAAATAGGATTGGATACAACTAATGATTGACAATGTCTGCTACAAAACAAATAAGAATGTCAGACAAATTAACGGCAGCACAAACATCAGAAAACATATAGCACTACAATGCTTGGTACTGGTACCTCGTATGCCTTGCTAGGATCAGCAGGTGCGGCGCCACCTGCCATTTGCTCTTGCATCACACGCCCTTGATCAGCAGCTATGACATAAAAGACCTTACATGGTCACATACTTGAGTAGTCTAGGCAAATTTCACAGTTTTAATGAAACCACATAGCTGGGCCACTTCACGCACTTCAACACCATTGCCGAACGCCTGCTGACACTAATGCCCATCGTCAGCAAACGTGGTCCCGGCCAACCACGAACCCGCTTGATTGATAGCCTCCGACAATTGACCGATCTACCTGCCATCAAATCCATCATGCAGACGGCAAATCGCAAATCCCATCACTCCTCGACGACACCCAATGACGCTCAGAGTAGGCGTACAACATGGTTGCAAACGGGCTGCAACAATACTGGCTCATGACGAAATTCATCATAGCAGCAACAATCTCCTTGCTTTCATAGCGAAACAGCGGATGGAAGAGGCTTCTGCGAGCACTTTGTTCAGTCACTCAAACAATTAACAACAGAAAACAATGTTCAAACATTGACTTCTAATAGTAGGATACATGACATACGGAATCATCAAGTGCAGGAATGGGCCAACGGTAAGTTTTACAACAATCGATGCATCAGGGTCGACAATCAATATCGGCGTCCTAGCTTCACCACTTGTTATTGTACAGCAGAATAATAATTACATTACAATACTGATCTACGCTCCATGTTTTGTTTATGAAAATAAGAGCATTGAAGACAGCTAGCATAGATTTCTAGATGGAATGTGAAATGGAAAAACATGACCATTAAACAATAATTTTAACCACGGTCTAGCATTTTGATTTCCTGGTCATGTTTTGTTTAGAATTACAAGTGTTGCCAAAGATATTTTAAATCAATGGCTGATCGATTGTTCAGAATTACAATCGATTGTACAAATCGATGCATTGCGTCCATCTCCAATTGAGGGAGAAATAACAAGTTTCACAATACGTCTGTATCAATGGCACGCATTGGACTGCTTACCATTGTCTTGTCCTAAAACAAGTGAATAAATGCTACGGAGTCCAAAAACGTTCAGGAAATACCACGAGACAGAGCTGACCCTAAAACAATAACAAAATTTGAAATTGAAACATGGAATTGTAACATCTACTTCTCTAAAGTCTAAATTGGGTACAGTGAAACCTGTCTATAACGATCACCTTGAGTACCTGAGGAAAATGACCTTTATAAACAGGTGGCCTTTCTGTCCAGGTTGATTTCTATAGAAAGTATCATTTTGGGGTAATGAAGTGTGGCCTTTATACACAGTTGGCTGTTCTATAGAGGTGGCCGCCAATACAGGTTTGACTGTAGTACTTTATCATTTGTAGCAATATAAGGAAGCATACAATGTGACATTCCAATGCATCAAGACAAACAGATACAGTAAGACTTACCAAGAGGCATCCAAACTTGAAAGCTCAATACCACGCTGAAGCATCATTTTGAATCTCAAGGTCAACGGAAATGGAACTTTGGCTGAGTTGAAACAGAAAGACCAAAATCAAGTTCCAATTACCAGGATTACTAAACAAAAATTGTGCGTGTAGTTTTAGCAAATGCTTAGCTAGTTTTTCAATAGTTTCCTAGACACTTGGAATTTAATTCCATTGTTTGAAGGCAACACCACACTGCACAGTCAAACCTGTATTAGCAGCCACCTCTATGGAGCAGCCATCTGTGAAACCTGTCTATAACGGTCAGCTCTGGGACCTGAGAAAAATGACCTTTATAGACAGGTGGCCTTTCTGTTCAGGTTGATTTCTATAGAAAGTGGCATTTTGGGGTTATGATGAGTGGCCTTTATACACAGGTGGCTGCTCTATACAGGTGCCACTAACACAGGTTTGATTGTATACAATTGAAACAAAGTTCAGTTGCATAGTGTAAGCTTCATTTATCCATTTTCTTCATATGATCGCCCTGCCTTCCTACACACACACACATATATGACACAATGTGCCAGCAATACGAAACTCCATGAAATGATGACACACTTGTCACAAATCCCGAGAATGTCCAGTTGATCCATCCACCGATGACAATCATAGGAAGGACGTTGGTTAAGTTTCCTTTCATCATATCCATCATCATTGTTGGATCTAAGACGGACAAAATGACTCAATTCAAAAGAATGTTCCATATAAGCAAATGCCTAGACAGAGATTCAGTGACTGCAATCAAACAAAGAACACCTTAACCCTTGTCCTGCTCGAAAAACTAGTTCAATGAAGACTTGAAGTCGTTGTATCGATTGCTGATTGGTTGATCACTACTTTCACTAGGGACTAACTATCTAATTGGTTGTATGGTGCTACTTTTTACTTATTTCGAAAACGTGTATACACGTCAATAGCAGGCCAAGGGTTAATATAGTAATTCAATTACAGTGTAACTCGGTTAATATCCCCTCGGTTAATATCACGTCTCGCTTAATATCACGCTTCATCAAATTCCACTCGTCATTTTCCATATAAACTCTCCTAATCACCTCGGTTAATATCACCTCGGTTAATATC
>OFHS01000880.1:0-33891 GCA_900245855.1 Calvadosia cruxmelitensis
GACCAAAACATGTATTCGCCAACAACAAGTTCAAATTATCAAACAAAAGAGGACTGTAGCTTTGTGCAATTTGGCAAAATACATGTGGAAAAAATTCAACTAAGTTATTTGAGCCTAAAAACAACCACCTTAGGCATTGCTCNTTTTCCTTCAGTTTGCACATATCCAACGCTTTTACGTCGTTCCCGTGATTAAATGTTCCCAGCTCCCGGTCTAACAGTTCATCACTGAAAGGCGAGTTCTCACTGAAAGGCGATATCTGTCTTGACATTATAATTGGTATTATGTTACGTCATGCATTCATTGCGGCGGATGTGACATATGTTTGCAAACAATGGTTGGAAATGGCTCGTCACGCAACCCGATCTCACCAACATTCCGTAGCGATCAATGACAAATTTCGCCATTTCTATAGCTACCAACCAGCTTACTCACTCACAATATCATTTTCTTGGCAATAATTGCATCTGAAGCCCACCGCATTGCAGAAATGCACCCATCGTCATGACAACACAGACAAATGGCAGATGACATACCAGTGAGCTGTTGCTCCATTTCCAGGTACTTGTCGTATCGCAAAGCCTTTCCACTGCTCCCACGACCGTACGAATTGATAACAAAACGCTTGGCATCGCGGATACTGCACAATAGGCGATCTGTAACAGAATAATAACAAAATCGACAACCTTATCAAATTGGCTCCTTGCCCGAAGCGAGACAAAGCCGGCTTACATTGTAGTATTTCGCATACCTTTCTCCATGGCAAGACCTTTCAGCTTGATTTTATTGGCCTCGTGAGTCGCTTTCTTCTTCAATCGACATGCTCTAACATCACAAAAACAAAATAATTGGTAAATAACATGAGCGATTATTAATCCATTGTGTTTAGTTCACAGCAGGAAAACAGAGAATTTGTCGATATGCCCCGCGATGCTATTCTCGTTGCCGCTAATGAAAACACCATGTCGGCCACGTGGCACAACTTCTATGTTGTCCTCACCTTGAGGCTAACTTGTTCTTCTCTCTCCTGGTTTGAGTCCTCGCCTGTGGAGGAAGAAGGTGAACTGGCTTCAATTCACTGATGCTTGTATTCAGTTTTTCAAGCTGCCGTCCTATTTCCAACAATCGTTTTGGATTTGGTGCTCCATCTTCCGTCTCCTTCCGCCGGCTTTTTCGAGATGCCCTTCCTGCACCATAATTCAAGTCGTTTCCATCCTCATCGTCTTCATTCTCTGAATCAAAATTATCATCGTCCATTTCTGAATCTGAATTGCCTTGCGTGTTCTCGTTGCTTCCATCATTGTCGCTTCCATCGCTGTCTTCACTCTCGCGGTATTGCCTCCCGCTCGGGTCGCCGCTAGCAAAACAACAAGTGTTTTCCTTGTTCTCTACATTATCGCTGTTGATTCTGCTACCCTTTGCCAAGTCGTTAATTTTCACTGAGTCTGTATCGTGGTTGACAGTGTTTTGATTCTCGTCGATTGTTTCCTTGGCAACTTTAGCGAAGGTTGGTGTGCTTTGTACTTGGGCTTGAAGACGGGCGGTCAGCACATCGCCGCTCTCAGCTGACGATAATGGTGGCGGTCGAAGATTCGCGTGTAACCACGAGGAAGCACGAAGGGGCTTATCAAGCCACGAAGAACGTAAATAGCCTCTCTGTTTCATGTGGTTGAGTTCATCGGCAGCAGCTACAATGCCAACATCTGTTTTGAGGGCGACAAAATGCAGTCTCTCCATGTCCGGGTTTACAACCGGTGACATGGCTCCGTCGTTCAACTCAGCCAACGTCGGCCCATCCAACTCCTCATCGACATCTGCAAGATTCAATCCTAAGTTTCCACATATCTCGTTAATGTCAACACACTCGTACAGTTCTCCCTTTTCGTTAAACGCCGAGATATCGCCGTACTCTTGCAGCCATTCCCAATCATCGCTGCAGAAATCTCTGCCTTCGAAACCAGTCAGCTGCGTCTCACATCCGACGGGAGAACGGATTCCTTTCAGTATCTCCCTCTCAATAAAACGAACTTCGTCTTCTCCATCGTATTCCTCTTCGTACACCGGCAAAGCCGCGCCAAACAGCTCGGTGTACGACAAGTCTTTCTCAGGAAAAGACTAAAACCAAAGAATCAGAGGACAACTTGAAAAAAACCATCGGAAAATATCAGAAACAGGCCAACAAGAACACATTTCGATAAATACTTACCAATCTAGACTGCACTGCTGTATGCATATACGTTTTTAGGTTGGTAAAACTGAGTTTAGGGCGCTCATGATTCAGCGAATGTTCGATCACACATGCTTTTCCAACAGGCACTCAAAACAACAACAAATGACTCGTGGGGTTTGTTTTGATGATATAATGAGATGCATCGTCATGTGACACAGCTAAGTCTCACTTTAGGCCACCTTTCAACCAATCAGCGTCGTGTTTATTATTCTCACAAACCATTGTTGTGTTGAACATGCTGCGGTCGGTCACGAAGCTTCCGCTATCGATGGACGTCAATCGAAAGTTATGTAAGCCGCAAACCGACCCAAGTTGACTTCCTACATTCAATAGTGGTTGTTTTTAATTCGAATCAAGCCAATTTCTACTGAGCCTGGAAATTTCTAGAAGTTTGACATCACTTTCTAGAGCATGTACGAAGTTTCACAACTCTTTTGGAGCGTTTTCACAAAAACTGACATAATCTGTGACGTCATAGTTCTCTCGAAATACGTCATGATTATAATCTAGTATTTGTCCGCACCCCACTCACATTCCAAGCAAACGATTATGAATGGTATCAAGCGTTTGATAAGGATTTTCTGCCTCTCGATTGGAATATTTAGTATCGAGAGCTGTGATTCTATAACAACGAGTATAGAGAAACCAATGTTTAATCTAAGTTCTCTTTATGCCCACGTGTAGAATGTTTTACAGTTGACTTACATGGTTGGTTCACCCGTGTCTTACTCTTAAAGCATCAAGACAAGTAACAGTTGATCATTTTAACAGCAATATGAAGCCGCAATAAATAAACACACACATAATCATGTCATTTTTCACGTTGTAGCACCTACGAGCGCCCACAAAGTATGACTTTGTTTGAACACCTTGTTTGAATAACACGTACAATACGCATATAGAGGACCAATCAAATTGTCACCTTAAATAATTATGTAATTTAATATCTGTATAATTGTATTGTACTACGTGGCACAACGTAATAACATTATTTGACATTATTTTCCGCACTCGATATTGCTAGTTATAATTGCATGTATTAGCAAACATAATTTAATCTCAGAATGTAATAATTATGACGGTATTCAATTTTATTTATTTCATTTTATTTTATTGAATATTTCTGTACTGTCATGCATGGCTAACTATCTTCATTCCCGATAACAAGTTCTTGGTGATTTTAATTAAAGGCAATATCCCTCACTGCATAAAGAGGATGGGTTAATCAAATGTCCATCTTACAGGTGCCATGGAATCAATTAAATTTTCTTATACCGGTACTCTCGAATGTTTGTCATCAAACTCGCTCCTGTTTAAAGATGTTTCATTGCTCCACAACGCAATGCTCATTCCACGAGGTTGAATAAATTATAATAAATTAAACCGATTATGATCTTTGAACCTCCCTTTGTGTCTATTCAATTGTGCCTGTACTGAATGTTGACAGTGGTTTCGTGATCTACACGATAACCCCTAACCTTATAGAGAACAAAGCTTGCCACAGTGAAATCCAGTATTGATGTCCAACGCGATCCGATTCTTATCGGATTGAGAAATATCGGATAATTTTTGCCCGATCGAGAAAACGATTTGGGGAATGGTACCTAATTTCTGGAAAAGGGATTGGGTTATCTGACGTATGACATCAAAACAGAATCAACCTAAAGATTTTAATTACCCATCCGGCCTAAAAACGAAGTTCATCATTTTAATAAAATCCTGTATTGAAGTATGTGGCTTGTGCAGCAAGAAAGTGCTTTTTCAACAGAAAGTTTCCAAGCGGCTTTTCAAGGCCGTGCCGTAGCTTAGCTGCATTTCCGGTGTAACTTTTTGCAGTAATTTTAAGAATAACAATTACTTCTCACAGACAGTAATTTTCAACTGGAACTAGTTAGATTTTCCTTTAGCTTGCTTGCAGAGCCAAGTTTGTTCTGTTCGGCCAAGTTACTTTTCAGTTTTCGACGCCATTTGATTGAGCACTTCCCAAACCAAAACATGTTAGAAGGTTCAATGTTGGAAAGTAAAATTTATAACACAAATCTAAATACATTTTATTAAGAAGAGAGTTATCTAATTCTTCATGTTTACATTGTCATCCTGAAAAAGCGTTAGTTAACACAGAGTAATTTCAAGAGTCTGTAAACTGTACTTTTCCGGAAAAGTAACTAGTAGCTTTTAAAGTAACTTGTTCTTTTACGCAACGACGCGCATGGCAACCACTGAACTCTTTCCTGTTATGGTAAATTTTAAGGTCAGTTCCTTGCTGTCAACATTGTCGTTTTCAGCTCAATGTCGCGTGCTGCAAAATTGTTGTTTATAATTCAAGTTTACGTTCAGATAATTTTTTTGAGTAATTTGTGGAAAATCTCCCCGAGATGTAAATCTATAAATGGCAGAAAATAAAATGATTTAAAAATATTCGAGTAAATATGCCGCTGGAGGTGCTAGATAAACGCGTGTTAACGAACAAACAAAGCTTTACCGGTCGACTGATATCCTGCCTCCTTGTTACGTAAATGCAATGGACCAAGTGCAGTCTCAATGCTTTTTGGCATTCATGCTAGTTGACCTCTGCCACATGGGATGACACCACAAAATTGCTTTGTTTGATGTGCAGTCAACCATACTCTCTTCTATGATGATCGATTTCAAAGATGGTTCTTGGCTGTCAACATTGTCGATTTCAGATTAAATCACGTGACTAGTAGTAGCTTAGATCCCAAAATGCATCAGGACTGCATTTTGTTAATTATGTAAAGTAAAAGAAGCTGTCGTTTGGAAAGCCGCAACATTTTGAAAACCACTTCCTTCAAGCAGCAGCTCCGTAAAATACAGTAACATGAAGAGGTCAACAGATCATCAAGCCGCATACAGATCGCTGTGTGCGTGGATTCGAGAAAGTTGAGTTACTTTGTTCGCATAATTATTGCAAATAAACATATTTCGTAAGGTTTATGACTTGCACCTAGAAGTTTCAAATTGTTGGAAATTTTTATATATCGAATTAAATCGTTAGTTTATTGACGTGAAAATTGCGTGACTTGAGTTTACAGTAGGCAGAAACGTTGTCTGCAGTAAATTATATATATAATGATAATACATTAAAGCAGTCTCACATCATCTTCAGACTGAAGGAATTCAGTCTAATTTGGACATGTTGCAAGTTAACGTCAAACTGATGTCCAAAAATATTGAGTGCAATATACAGTATATCCGTTGCGCAATGTGAAATGCGTCTCCTAACTAGAAGGCTCCGTTTAATGTAATGTAAAATGTTGAAATTTCGGAAATCTATACCCTGCATTTACAAGAACAACATGGTACGGAAATTAATTACCCATATTGTATCACAGTAGACATTTTTACCAGAATTTCTTTTGTAAGTTATCTGTTTATCTGAAAATAAATTCTAGATATCCTACAAAAGAAAAAAGAAAATTCATACATGTTTTTTTGAAGCTTCATAGAAGACGATCAGAAATCTACATCTGACAATAATTAGTCTCGGCGCTTAATTATTTCTTCTGATGGCGCGGGAGGCCTTTATTCTTCGAATGCTGACGCCATTCGGAATGGAGTGATGAAACCTCTTTCGCAGTTAATTTTCCAGATGAGATCAGTGCGGCAGCCTTGTTACCATGCCTTTTAACAAGAGATTTGTCGACTAGACCATAGAGTGCTTCTTGGTCGAATAAATGCTTTTGCAAATGTTGGTGTCCTGCGCGTAAAAAAGCCACATCAGATATAATTTATGTATATACAGTACAGATCACGACTCTCTCAATGCCCGACTCGACGCGAGGAGTTAGAAGACTCAATATTAATTCAAATCGTGTAAATACTGCATTTCAAACATTGTAGGACTAATTTACTGTGCGTAAGACCACATGTACTTGTTAAGACTTTGGGAGCGAGAATTCGTCGTAAAAATACTCAAAACCAGGTCAGAGTGAAGATCCAACACACAGAAACAACATTGACACCTTGCCTATAGTCTACGATTTCCCAGACATAGCCTCCTCGATTCAACTCAATGTTGAATTGCTCAAGTTTCAAATCTCAAGGTGCAATTCAACATCTTGTTGGTTCGGACGAGATTTTTTAATTTAACTAGCTAGCGAAATTTTCAGGCTATGATTGTAATTAGTACTAGGTAAATTGTAATCTTAACTGAATTAGATATGAATTATTGTAAATATGTATAAATTTATTTTACGTAGTTTTCAATTCTAGGGAAATTATTAAATTGTATTAGACATTCTTACCATTATGTTGCACATATAAATATACCACTCAATGTTAAGCAATGGAGAAATAATACGCATTTGAAATCATATGAAATCACCAATACGCGAGTTACAAATTATGTCAAGGCAGAGAATACTCATCGACAAATTGGCCTAACGTTAGTCAAGGGCCCGAAAAATGCATTGTATATTGTTTACGGAGTTACTGGCACGGTTTCTGAACACAATTACATTCGATTTTATGAAATATTACATCAAAGGAAGCCAATTCAAATCGGTTTTCAAGTTTTCTAACTTACGTTCTGCGCCTTCTGTGAGTGATTCGTTGTGTTTGGATGTGAAATCAGACAGGATTGAATTGTGAATCACTTCTTCTATTTGGTCTTGAATATTGCTGATAGCTTTCATGTCGACGAACAGCTCGTCGAAGCGATGACTGGAACATAGAACAACATTCACGTACAATATCATTGAACGGTACTGTAACAATGTATAACATGATCAATACAGTGTAACCTGTCTCAAGCGATCACCTGTCTTGAATGACCACTTGCGTTAAGAGACCAACATCTAGTAGTCCCATGGGGCCTTATTCATGGACCGGGACTAAAACGTAGTTTCCCATATATAGATTTCAGTAAGTTAGTCCAGACGGAATGTTTAGTATCGGGCTACGCTTTAGTCCCGGTCCATGAATAAGGCCCCGAAGGCTAAAACAATGCCACCTTCGTACCATAAGCCACCCCATATCGTAAGACTGGACTAGGCGGCTCTGGAGGTACCGCGTCCTCGTCGTGGAGCTGGGGCGGCCAGAGCCCTGTTCTACAGGATTATGGTGAAATGGACTTCGGGAAACTGTGTCCTCGCGCAAACGGTACCATGGAGCTGGAGGAGTGACTGCGCTCCTGCACCTTCCCGAAGGTTTGGGCAACCCCAAACCTGAGGGCTACAACAACAACAACTGGACTAGGCAGATAACATAAATGATTGGTTTTTGCAGGAAGGGGTCGAGTACTTAATTATTGGCCACTGAAAGCAACTTCCATCGTCATCATCATCATCATCATCATCATCATCATCATCATCATCATCATCATCATCATCATCATCATCAAACAAGTTTATTTCGGTATCTAGCAAATATTCCAAGTTTCTCGTCCATATATTTAGTTAGATTTAAGCTTCCGACTACACTATTACAATATACTGTATTTCTATACGGGTACTTATATTCTGTACGGGTTCTGTAGGTTAAGAAACAAGCCTCACCTGAGCCATAAATAGACATCGGTTACTTTGTGGTAAGCCTCGAGCTGTTGTAGTTCCTGTAGAGAACGAGGCCGTCGCGGAGGCCATTCGAACATGTCCAATACGCAGGCGCAAGTAACAAAGCGTCCTTCGCTAACAAGACGAGCAAACTAGAACGAAACCAAAACAGGAACAATAGTAATAGCGAAAACGAAAGAAAATATCTACATCTACAAATATTGTTAAGATAAACAGAAATGGAACTTCTCAGAACTTGTTTCCAGAAACACATTATTTTTGTGACATTTCTACCGAAGTTATAAGAAGGAAACTTTAACTTCAGCAACAGAAAATGAAAGTGTCCCCCAAAACCATAACGTTTCATTTGTATGAAGGTCTGGCTGCGAGTAAAGCGGTGGTTACGCGATGCAACTATGCTCATAACATCGTCACACAGCCAATGTTGCTAACGAGAGTGAAGAATTCAGAGCGAAACAAAATTGTGTACCTTAACGACTGAAGCCAACACGAATGCGTTATTCATTTTGTCCGCTGGGGCTTGGCAGAATGTGTATCGCTGCCACAGATTCAGTGGAATGTGTCTGGTAGCTTTCGCAATGCGCTGGTTGGAAAAAAAGCATAAATAGAAACATGGTTGGCAACTAGTATGAAGCACGGAGCTTACAGTGTTAGCCTACTTCAGTCAGCGAACATATTTAGCGATTAAAATTACATTTGCATCTGCTAGCCCAAACGAAATATAAATTTTCCCAGAGGGGGTTATAGTCCCCTAGCCCCATTGGAGTAACTTCTGTGACCAGTGGCACGTTCATACGCGTGCAAGCTACGGGCACTTTGATAAACCGTAAACAAACATTCTCGGTCAAATAAAAACTTTCACGCACCTTCATGTCATTTAATTGACAGAGAAAGAAATCATCATCAATGCTCGTGAAAATTTCAAAGATACCCTGCGAGGAAAGAAACCAAATTGAAATTTACCAAGTACAGAAGCATTAAAGCGAATAAGAATTAAATATTATTATGAATTTTCAGACTGCCATCCGGTGAAAAGAATTGCACGAGACACAATTAATGCCACGGCGACTTCCACCAGCCCAGTCGTAAAACGCATGAAGTTTTCACGAAACAACCATCCGCGTGTGACAGCTAAGATTACCGAATGTTTATGTGAGATTGTATTTAAATATTGCACGAGCGTTGTTGGTGAATATAACCTCGCATAGAAACTCTACGTGAAAACGCTTCAATAAGATATAAAATAGCAACAAAATCGCAACCCGGTTTGTTCCAAAAATAAATAAAGGTACTGGGTAGACGAAATAAAACTGGGTTGTGGAAAGCTGTGTGGAAATGTGAATTGCTTATGAAAGTCAAGAATAAAGAATAGTTTTTGTTTGGAGAAAGTTTCACTGGCGAGCTGGAGATTGAAATTTTCGCTTGAACATCAAAAAGCATTCGAAAGTTCTTGAACCGTGAAATGACGACAGCAGATGCTTTGGTGTGGATTTCCAGCTCTCAACCAATCAGGTGGCGAGATTTTTAAATTCTATAATGACACTCACCAGTAAATCTAACAGTTGAACATTTGGAAGTTGGTAAGCCATCATCTCAAGGTGTTCAAATGTAGGCAAGATTCCCGCATTCTGTTAAATAAAGTAAAATCAGTAATGACAAGGACCAAACTGGAAAGAAGATTACTGTTTGCGTAAATTTAATGCCAAAGTGATCAACTGCAAGTTTAAGTCTGAGGTATTACGCAAAGTGCGCTTACATGTAAACACTTTCATCATTGCGAAAATGCTCTCTATAAAAACAAACGACGCTCACTGTGTGCAACCTAATGCCTCATAAAACTGCCAAATAAAACCAACACAATTTTACTTCAAGGCAGTACTTATCAACCGGTAGCCATGTTTGGTCCCCACAGTATAGACACAAGCAAAATTAAGATGCTACGACACATGCAGGATGAAGGGAAATTTCCGCAATGCTGTTTTTGAAGGCTATCTAAATCAAACCAAATTCGAAGGGAGATTTTCAACAAAATAACCTTACCGCAACATCAGTGTTTTTACGCTGGAGGAGTTTCGTAAGAAATTCCAAGTCATCTTCATCGACCCTGACAAATATATATTTATCAACGTCAAAGGTGTATTTCAAAAGATGTCTACTAATTTCACAGGCGGACGGCAAACAATTTCTCAATTCAATAATAAGAATCATTTCTTCAGGATGATATCCAGTAAGAACATTTTGCATTTACCATATTATCGGCCTTACAAACATATCTTATCACTATTTGGTCACACAAAAAGGTTTCCTGCAGCTAAAATAAATTAGCGAGATTAATCTACAGTCCAACCTGTCTAATTTGTAGGTAATTTGTATTGTTTGAGCCTTTAAGAGATCACAACAAAGCTGCAGATTGCATCAACTTACGTTGTCACGAGCCCCTCTTCGTGTTCTGTGCCAAACCTTCCCGCTCTTCCGGAAATCTGTTTTGCATGAAATGCAGTAAGATTTGAAACGTTTCGACCATCAAATTTCTCAAGCTTGCTGAAGACAATGCGTCGAATATTTCTAGAAAATAAAAAAATCGGTTTTATGCAATAATGTATTTCAGTTAATGGAATTTTCTTTCAGAAACTGATTGTATGTATAATGTATTTTAAAATGAAATACGTTAAGGCTTATCGACTATTTATTGAATCTGATAAACTAGCATATCTGACAGCCAATTATACGGATTGGAGGGTACAAGCAATAGAAAATGCTAATTAAGAAATTTAAATAGAACGTAGAAAAACAAGGCGCAAAATAATAAACGTGTTTATTCGAGAGCTCAAAACAATACAAGGTCAGAAAGTCTAGTGCAATTTAAATAATTTCCCTAGAATTAAAAACTACGTAAAATAAATTTATAAATATTTACAATAATACATATTGAGTTACATCTACTTTAAATAAAACATTAACTAGCCTAATTTTAAATATAACAATGGTCAAGAGGCGCAAAATACTATACATGAAAGGAGTTTAATATTGCTCTTGGGTGTTACATTCACTTGAACATGAGCATTCGCAATTGTACAACTGGTAAGCATTTGAGCTGTTTACAAAAAACACCATGTCTACACAGCCTGACACAAACACAATAGTTAGCAAATCAGGAACAAGAACAGATTCGAAATGTGATATGCCGTTTAATAAAACAATAATATTTGCCCTGCTCACAGATTGATTCCCATTCCGACGGCATCAGAAGCAACCAAAACTTGATGCTCGTCATCAGGATCATTGAAATATCTTGCCTGTTGCATCCTCACCGCTGTCAAATAAACAAATTACTGAAGATGACGTGATTCCATCCATAAAATAAACAACAACAAACCATAGCCTTTATCCAATTGCAACCTGTCTCAAGTGACCACCTGCCGTAAGTGACCACCTGCCGTAAGAGACCACCTGTCGTAAGAGACCATCTGCCGTAAGAGACCACCTGCCGTAAGAGACCATCTGTCTAAGTGACCACATATCCTTGGTCTAACGTGCAATTATTTGACACATCGTTGGTTTTATATTATAGAAAGCAATTGCAGACTTGGTTAACATCTCACTAGGCCTACATAATGTTGCAATGTCTACGGCTTGCAGCAGTTTCATATTATGAATTTTGCTTCACATAATAAAATCTATAAATAGCCTGGCTCCACTTACTGGTCCTACTCTCACAGCAAACCATCCAAGGCGCTCGCACAGCACTTAACATGTGTAAATTAATCAGATACAGCTGCATCATGATGCTTAATGATGGGATAAGATCAGCATTGCATAATACATTGCATTTTGTAAGACCTCAATCAATGCTACTTGTGGTGAACACTACCTGTCATTCAGGCTTTGCTAAATGCTAACCCATCTTCGATTCATGTCCTAACGTGCTCAAAAATCTCGTGCGACAATGTCTACATATATTTGGCTTAGTATTGTCACTTATTGATTAAACTAAGCTTGCTTCCTAGCCCACCATGCTTTTAACTACCGGAAAGGAGAACGTATATAACAGACTATAGTTAAAGCACTGTTGGTGAATAGCGGTAAAACAACACGATTTGGAGCTACTTGTTTGGTTCTTACGTGGAGGAAGGCTGCCATAAATAATGGCACATTTCAGTGCAGTTTCCTTCTCAATAACCCGTCGAATTCTAAAGAGGTCCTTCTGTGAAAAGGCAATCACACAGTCGCCTTTCTGGACATGTTTGAGGGAACCTGCCAACAGAAAAGTCATAAAATGACCAACCCTGTATACTTTATAGAGATCAAATTGCCTTCTGCTTAAGTACACTTTATTTGAAAATTTAATCCTATGCTTGGAGTCCAATGGGCTGATTTCAACAAATTTTGAGTAAAGTTTTGCAAATTTTTGACAAAATTTTGAGTAAGAAGCAAAATTTTGACTTCTGTGTGAGACAATACAGTATGGGAATGCAGTGTCGGCGTCGTCTAGTGGTTAAGATGTCTATTTGCAAATCAGTTGTCGTGGGTTCGAACCCTTGTACAGCTAAAATTTCTACGAGTTTTAAGACTATGTGGTTTTGTATGCCGGAGCCCCTAATGAAGGTGACAAACCATTGACTTATTCCGAGCATCATTGTTAGCAAAGAGACATTTGATATTTAATTAACCGTAGTACGATATGGCAATAATAGGAGATAATTCTATCTAGTTTTCATTGCAACATTTTCATAGCAACCAATCATCTTCATCAGACAACCGATCTTTGTTTGAAAATTGCAAGGAAGGATTAAATTGCTCTTGCCTTCATCACAAACAGATGGGGCTGCATGAACAAAATACCGATAAGGCTGACAAATAGGAGGATAAAATAACATAAAAAACTAAAACACAATGTCAAAACATGTTTCCTTACCCAGACATAATGGCAAAACAGTTAAAGGCGTCAAACGTTCATAATGTCGCACCTTTAAAAGCAAAACAAGATTACTTGCAAATATTGCATACCAGCAACAAAACCAATGTAGCACAATAACTTTTAAAGTTGTAATGTGTAGAAATGGCAGTAATGTAAATTGGGTTAGGGCTTTAGCATACCTCTAGCTCATCGCCCATACAGGTAGTAAGCCTTTCAATTAAATCAATAGCTGACGGTTCGCCACAAAGATGGATTTCTTTAGCAGCTACACCTAATAGATAAGACACAAATAAATTGCAATCAGATATAATCCATATACAGTCAAACCTGTATTAGCGGCTACATATGCTGACGTAATAGCAATAATTGTCATTTCAATATTAAGCGTATGTTTTCTTATTCAATAACAATTGACCAGCTAATATAGTAACGTGTTTTTGAGCCGAAATTGACAATTTGGACAGCCAAGAACAATGCTAGAAATGGACGATCGTAGAAAAGAGTACGGTTGAACGCACTTCAAGCAAAGCCATTTTCTGATGTCTTTACATAGGGGAGAGGTCAACTAACATGAATCCCAAACTGCAGTGGGACTTCGCTTGGTCAACTCAACACTAATGATGATGTCGACCAGTGCCGTCTTAAGCGCCGAGGGAGCCTAAAGCACTTTACCCAAGGCAGTCTAATTTTTAACTATTAAATAGCCTGAAACTTACTATCGTTAAAATGTCCATCTATTCAAGGGCATTGGCATATCAAAGATGTTGCTTTTGCTCACAAACAGCAAATTAGGAAACGTTAACCCAGTAGCAATCTGCAGTTGATTGCCCACTGCACTAGATCTCAAAATATTATAATTTTGAATTTTTGAAGTGACATTGAGAAGGGTCTATCCAGACTGAGGGCCTAAAGCACGTACTTTGAGTGCCTACTGGTTAAAACGGCCTTGATGTCGACAATTTAAAAACATCATACCAAGAAAAGCTCGCGTCCAGGCTGCTCCTCTGACGGGATCGCGTAGCATTTGGATTTCATCAATCACTGCACAATCATCTGGAAATATATCACAGAGAATTCTTGAGGATATATAACAGCACTGATCAATACTCAAATAGCACATTGCAAGAGAGGCAGGATTTACTATGAGGTCACACCTCAAGAGATGCTATGAACAGGAACTGTGTGAAATCCATGTGAAAATAATGGGAACAACTGTGCGAAAATGACAAGGGAATTAAGCAATTGAACAAAAAGCTCAAGAATTGCTGATGGTTTGTCACAAATATGAAATAATCCAACTTTTGATGAACCATATGCAATTGATTTTATTGAAAGGCTTATCAGGTACATGGGTGATGCACTAAAGGTAGGCGAAAGTTCTCATCCAACTTTTTTCTTCAAATTCACATCATTAAACGGAGGGCGCCTCTCGTTTCACATGGTTTTCACACATTTTTGAATTCGTAATGAGAGACAATGTTGATGACACTTACATATCTTTATTGTGCTGCACATTTCTACAGTGCAAGAAACGTGATTTGACGGATGTTCTTCATCGACAACATAAACCTTCTCCTCTCCTGTCAACATGTCACAAGGAACTTCCTGAAAATAAAAGTCTGTTGAGAGAACAGCAAAGTAAAACGCTTGCAAGAATGTATTTTTTTTCTTATTATGAACCGAGTGAACTTTAGTAGTTAAATTTATTGAGGGTAGGATAAAAAACTGTCATTTCAACTTAAAATTGTTCCTGTACAGTGAAACTTGTATTAGCAGCCACATCTATAGAGCAGCGACCTGTCTATAAAGGCCACTCTTCGTAGCCCCAAATGACACTTTCTATAGAAATCAACCTGGAAGAAAAGGCCAACTGTCTATAAAGGTCATTATCCTCAGGTCGGATAGGTGACCATTATAGACAGGTTTCACTGCATGGAGAGTGCAAGGGAAACGGAACCAAACCCTTATGCAAGTGATCAATAAGGCTGGTAACATCTGAGATACTCTGACGTGTGTATGGGCAGTTCGCAATCAGTCTTCAAAGTGTGAACAACTCCCAATGAAGTATATGTTGGAGAGTGTATGGTTTACACTGACACTCTACAAAGCAACTCAATTCAAGGTGGGTTCGTAAAACTAAATGTGGGCCATGTCACCAAGGTTGGTACACAAAGTTGTAACAGGGTTCTCTCGCAGATATAAAGGGAAATTGTTCGTGCAGACTAACAAGGATGCGTCTTGCAACAAATTTTACTTTGCCTTTGTTCTATATCACCACGGAGTCACACAATGTAGGCTCTACTGGTATGAGATGGCACAGTATTGTAGGCTATATTGATCTGAGAATTAGCCTCAAACAAGCCATCTATTTGGCCCGACATCGTGAGGCATTGGCAAGAGCTACGGAAATCTAATTGTGATGACATTTTACAACTCACACAAATTTTGTTGTAAATAATGTTTATAGCAGTAGTATGGATCTGTGGCATCCCAATGCATGGATCAAACACAATTTTACTATCATAGCTTAATTATAGTTTATATCGTAGAATGTAGATATCATCTTGAAACATGTTATGGCCTACCACTAGAGCAGTAAACTTTTCCCAAAAGGTGATATTGATGAGGATTTAAACAATTTTGATGTTATTGCAGAGTCCTTACCAACCTTTTCGTTTGTCTTGACAGCAATTTCAGCAGCAAGCATTCTCAATGGTCCACAATAAATTCCAGTTTCAGAATCAAAGAAACTCTTCAGCGCATGATACGTTTTGCCGCTATTTGTTGGGCCAGCATGGAAAATTACTTTTCTTTGCATCTCTCTTGCTAGCGGATACCTGAAAGGTATTGACACACAGGAGGATAGTTTGGCGAAAGGGTTACAGTCAATTCTGGTTTTAATTGTCCCATTGGAACCGGTCATTTTACAACATCAAGTGAATATTATCTGATAACGTTGTGATAATTTCCAATTAAAGATACAGTGAGAGGTTGTAAGTACGATTGGTTTTAATCAATAGCAAATCTAAATTTGCGGCAAGCAGTATAGGGTTGTAGGGAGTCATTTTAGTTACTGACTTGGTGAATGCAAGTAGAGACTGTACAATTCGGCAGAAAGTACATTCAATTTTGCAATGCCAGCACTATTTAAAATAGCCAAAATGAGCAGAGGCCGTCCTTTAAAAGTGACCGTTAAGTGGCAATTTTTTACGAAGGATATTTTGTGAAATTTAGAAAGTTGCACTTTAAATTATGCAAATTAAATTTGAATTATTGTAGGTTATTCAAATCTAGCACCTACAACTACATAAAATATTTTGAGCCTTACTCATACCATTCTGCTGGATTTCGTAGATCACTGAAAACTTTCAGCTCTTTGGCAGCAGGAAGCACAGGGAATAAACCATGACAAAAAGCCAGGAAATGTGGAAACAGATCATCAATGTGACCTATGCAGCAAGATGAACAAAATAAATATATACAAATACGCATGTATATTCAGTCAACAGCAAACATCAGTATGACAGGGTGACACTAGTGGAGGGCTCGAGGGGGACAAATGTCCATAGTCCATAGGCCCCGGATTGTAATCCCCTTATCGGGGACACAGGTGCTTTTAAATATCTTGTTGACAAGAAGTTTCTAGTATGCTTCAAGGCGCAAGAAAGGCATCACATTTTGACACATTTTCCAACAAAAAATTCCTACCTAGGCCATCTATAATATGGAGCAATGTATCTTGTAGTTCACTGTCATTGCTAACGAGATTTGCAAAATTGCTTTTGTACTTTTCCATTGCAATTTCATAGAGCTCCTCTGCAATAGAACAAAAAATACAACATCAAATAAAACGCAAAAGATTTATTTATATCGAAATTACTAAATCGGTCTTCTATTTGTCCACTAAAATTATGGAAAATATTAAGCAGCCACCGCTTGACGTCCTGGCAACCAGCAATTCAGCATTGGTGGGAATTTGCCAGAACAATTACATATTTGTGCCCTGTCAAGATTAAACTAAGTAGTGATTTTAGCCGCGTATACAAAAAATCTTTTTTGTGCTAAAATTGTAACTAAACAAAGAAGCAGGCTGTTCATATACAGTGAAATCTGTCTATAACGGTCACATTTGGGACCTGAGGAAAATGATTTTCATAGACAGGTGGCCTTTCTATCCAGGTTGGTTTCTATAGAAGGGGTCATTTTGGGGTAATGAAGAGTGGCCTTTATACACAAGTGGCTGCTCTATAGAGGTGGCCACTAATACAGGTTTAACTGTAATAGAATCATATTAAATGACGAGGATGATGACGATCATAACCTCAGAGTAGGGATGCTGTCCTAACGAGGATTAATTATTCTAATCTATTCGGATCTGATTTCTTATTTGCAATCCGAATCTTGGCAGAAGATTTGAAAGGTTTCAATTCTACCGGTAATAATAAATTCTTCTTATTTGATTAAATGTTTTCATTTATCAAGAGGCTTGTTGCGATAATCCAATAATTTTGTTGCAACAATGCTGTTCAAAACTTGTGAGGTTCTGATTTCTCTTCTTTTCTATTTTGTTGTGGGCATTTTCCTTCAAGGCATACATACGATAGTGTTAATATATTTTTCTGATATACATCTCAACACTATTGAGTACTACTCAAATTAAAAAGATTTGAAAAGTTCAAGTTGAATCAAATCCCGAGCTGTCGAATAATCGAAACTAAAATTAAATCGTATAGCATCCCTACTGCGTCAGAGGTCATCCAGTATTTAAAGTAGCACTCAGACAACAACTCATTAAAATGAAATAGCAATTAGCAAGTCAAGTCACAAGATAGTATAAACTTAAGAAAATTAATACGAATCAAAACAGTTCTTGGAAGAAGTCAACGTCAGCTGCCTATCATGGTGATGTGTGCATTGCCTCTACAGAGAATAAAACTGTTTACCAGCAATTCCATTCTGGAGGCAAGCTTCTTTGAGCAACGGTCTTGAGAACAGTTTCTTCAACAAGATGACCTGGGAATCTAAAATACATCAACATTCACTGTGAACTGGAGCCGTGTGAAATCCATGTGAAAATCAGGCAAACAACTGTGTGAAAAATGTGCAAAAGTGCCCTTTCCAGCTCCAGGCTCCAAAAAGTTTGGGCAATCAGACCTGATAGCTACAACAACAACAACTTATTCTGTATTCACAGCAGTCAAATAGGAAACATATTCGCATCATTACTAAACATTAGGCTATATGATTGAAATAATATTTACCACTACTATAATTACAAGGCTTTTTAATAGTTGACGACTATAACCACATACGTTTGTTTATCTTCGTCGAAGGACATGGCAATCGTAGTCTCTCATCCTCAGTTGATATTGATAAAAGCGGATTCTTAACTGCAGCGCCAAGGATACGATGTGAAACTCCATCTTTCGATCCTTGTAACGTAGAATATGTCCTATAAAATCTCCCTCTCAATGACACAGTAGCAATATTGGAAGCCAATGAGTGATGAAACCTTATAGCAAGCCAGTTGTTGCGGTGACAAACGACAATGCGATGACGACAATTTCGGACCAAACCAAAGCCGTAAACGCTCATTGAATATTTGAAACAAGAAATGGGACCGTAGGAGTGAAGCTATATTTTAAATTCAGTCCAAATCCAGCGAATCGATCCTTGAAACAGAGGACATAGGTCTATGATCTAAATGATAAAATGAATCTAGAGGACTAGAAGTCTCATATGGTAGTCTAATAAATACTAGAAGACTTTTTACTGGAAAGTTCGCTTCTCGTACGTACGCCGAAGATCAAAGCCAGGTAGTGGCTAGTGCTGCTCCAACCTTGCGCCACGCCAAAATCCGGGCTTTTTAGCAGTATTTAGTGCTAACTTCTTCAGATTTCCGTGACCGCGCCACGCCAATTATCAAATTACAAGCAAGGTCTTCGGCGTAACCTACAAATTTTCCAGTAAAATACGCTGTTCAAGTCTTCAAGAGTCTTCGTACTTCGTTGCTTTGACATAATATTCGCCCCATTTTGTGCTGAACTCCTTGTGGTGTTGATGTCTTTGTGTCGTGTGAGGCTGTGCTCTGTTGACAAGTCGAACGTGGAGGGGTGGATCATCTCGTCTGAATGAAGACAACCGAAAATAGAAAGAAGTTATTCTCACCTACACACATACACTATACCGCAATTGTAAGTGGCTAGAATGTAACAACATGCAACTATCTGTCTATTTCCTGCTTATTGCGTTTGTAATTGCCTTGTTTGTTAACGACGTGGAGCTTCATTCCTTTGCCTTCTTGCGCGTTGCTGCACGGCATGGGTTATTGAAGTTCTTACACTTTATTATTGTACTATATTATAACGGTTTCAGTGTAATTAGCAGTAATTCTTTTAATACGTTTGACCTGCTTTATTTAACTTGTGAATATCTTGTGCAACTAGACAGGATGAAATGTTCGCAGTCTCATATGGCGTTTAGAGCTGTCTTAAAAGTGAATTATAGTCGTTTGAACTTTCTTTTTCGTCAAACCGCAAAGAATGCTGCTGCTGGCTTACCACAAGTCTGATATATTTGACATTTCGAACTTTTTCTTTACCTTCAAAGTTGGTCCAGCTTTGAGCTGCCTGCCTAAACTGCTGAAAGTACAATTTGCCGTTGTCCTGCCGATAAAAACGAAGAAGTTAGCACGCCGGTGTACTCAGAACACGCGTCCCTAACGCTGAGTCGCTAACCGCCCCCTGAGAAATAGGCTCGGGTTTAATATTATGGATTTAGTCGTCTGGTGCTAGTTACATTAAATGTCAAACCTCAAGTCATGAGCTTGCATTTCTTTTAAATTGAAGAATTCAAAATCTATTATATTTGAAGAGTTTTAAAAGATGCCATCGGAACAGACATTGGACAATTAAGATGGAAGGGAGGACCAATCTTGTTCCCCCTGTTGCCCCTAAATGTTTGTATGTTTACACTGTCCCCCAAAATAACTGTGGTAGGGATTCGATTCTCAGACTTTCAGGGAAAACCTTCGACATATTGCCAAGAAAGGACGCAATTTTAGCATTCACGCAAGCACGTTTACTTTTAAACTGTATTTAAGGAGTTCAAGTAGATCTGTGCACGATTGTAATTTCTTAACCTAATTTATAACTTTTTTCTAGTATAGTTTTAACATACTTTCCCTAATTATTCTACACGTTTTAACATGTCTTTACATAAAGGATTCTGTAAAACATATCTGTACGGGTAACTGTATCTTGTCCTTGAATTATAGGCTACAGAAGAATACAAGATAAAATAAATAAAATTGATTACAGTGTAACTGTTTATCTCAAACAACTTGCTGTGTACCTATTTTATTGCGTAGGCCTATAAACTCTCATAAACGCTATTTGATTGAGAGCAATTAAAAACCCGCTTTTCTGCAATTACTTTTCATTAAAAGTGGCAAAATACCCGCTTAAGAACAATTACTAACAACAGTGTGCTGCACATTTTGTTTTACTGTTACGCCTGGTAGCGCCTTGTTTGTGTAGCTGAGCCAATTGGAGGTTAAGTTATGCCATTGACACAATAGTCCATATGAGACAGTGACGAAAAACAAGCGGTGGCTCATATGTGCATTTCCCATGCCCAGTTTCTGTCTCACATGAAGGATATCTAAGGCTACTTGGCAAGGTTCAAGTGATAAAGCTCCACAAAGCTTGAGGATTTCGCATATGAAAAGCACACTTAGCTTCCTGCAATTTAGACAGACATTTGTGCTTACTTTCATTTTCGTAAATTTTTTCGTTTTCTCGCATCTCGTTTGCCATAAATTTAGTATTTTATGTTGATTTTCATGGACGTATTGTTTTGAAAATTCTTTTGTTGTTGTCTATCTTGGATATGCGCAATTTCAATTAAGAGCAAAGGATACCGTTGGCAAATTACCTTTGCTCGTCAGCGGATTACACTGTAATTGATTTTGTTTGCATGGACCAAGGAAATCGTCTCGGCATCCTACATACAGTGAAACCTGTCTATAACGGCCACCGCTGGGACCTGAGGAAAATGACCTTTATAGACAGGTGGCCTTTCTGTCCAGGTTGATTTCTATATAAAGCATCATTTTGAAGAGTGGCCTTTATATACAGGTGGCTGCTCTATAGAGGTGGCCACTAACACAGGTTTGACTGTAGTACATACACCACTGAACATAATATGACAACATTTTTGACTTGATTAATAGGTGTTTGATATATCTATTGTTTGGCATTATGTAATTATTTCACGTTATGCTCCTAGGGGCTGCCGCAGTGAGTGTCACCATGCAGGGCCTGATTGACATTGAACTAGTAAGCGTACTGGGAGCATCATTTATGTCTTGAGTTGTCAAATAGAGGCGCGACATGTTGGTACTCTGTGCGTTGCATGTGTGCACATCAGATACAACTCGGACCGACTAGAGATGCTGTTTTAACCAGGATTATTAGAATCTATTAAGACTGAATTATTCATTCTTAATTTCGAAAGATTTTACTAATATGAAATTGTGTTTCTTCCGTCAAAATTTTTATTCAGACTCGTTGCGATAATTAACAGTATTGCCGTCCACGCCAAAATCGATAGGCCTATATTGCAGATAAGATTCGATTATTTGCATATCTGAACTTCTAAACTCAATAAATTAATTGATATGCTTTTATGCTCAAATAGAAAATTTATCAATAGAGAAGGTATGTCCTCATTTAGGCTACAAATTGTCCATCAATGAAAACATATATGTGTCTGTTGTCAGTCTCTACAGTTTGCTGATTGTTGATCAAATTCAATGCTCTTGCTTCAAGTTTATCACGTTCTAGGAATAGCATCGTTCAAGATTGGTCTATGTACAGGGCTGTTTTAAACAGTAGGCACTCAAAGCATGTGCTTGAGGCTCTCAGTCTGGATAGGCCCTTCTCAATATCAGTTCAAAAATTCAAACTTACAGTACGTTGAGATTTAGTACAGTGTGCAATCAACTGGAGAGTGCTACCAAGTTAATTATTCCTAATTTGCTGTTTGTGGGCAAAAGCAACATCTTATATGCCAATGGGTGGACATTTTAACACTAGTAAGTTTCGGGCTATTTAATCGTAAAAAGTAGGCCCTCCTTGAGTAAATTGCGTTAGGCTCTCTCAACGCTTAAAACGGCACTGTCTATGTAGGCCTATGTGCACATGGCTTTTTATGAAAGGTTATTTTGTGCATCGTTACTCTTCTGTAGGAGCTGAAAGGTGCCTTGATTAAGCTCAAGAATGCCGAAGGAGCAATCATCACAGCTCTGAGTGCCATCAGTAAGGTATGCACAGAAAAGGACAAAGACAGCTGCTGACTGTAAATCAGGCTCCGTTACCATGGTCACAAAGTAACACTAAGTTATATCTAGATCAATGATCAAATCTATATGATAAGCTGCTATAGCATACCGTAGTTGTATGTTGTCTTAACCCTTGTCCTGCTATTGACGTGTATACACGTTTTCGAAACAATTCAAAAGTAGCAACATATAACCAATCACATAGCTAGTCCCTAGCGATCAACCAATTGGCAATCGATAAAGCGACTTCAAGTCTTCATTTAACTAGTTTTATGAGCAGGACATGTCTTAAGATGGAAAAGTGAATTTGAATTTGTTCAAGAAATGTATTGACTTCTTTCCTGGCCCTCGTCAATGTAGTGATCTACTCAGTGATATGCAAGTCTCAAACTTGGGCCATACCTTGCTGTTTCTGATGAGTATTCTAGCCACAACTTGACTCGTTTTAGTTATGGATAGATTTTGTGATGACTAGACACAGACGTAGACGGATGGATGGACTTCTATCAATGGAAATTATATTTAGGCAGGACACTGGATAGTCAACCATTTGATGAACAAATCAGGTGTGACTTCAAGATGTAAAATTAAGCAAACCGTACAGGAAATGTTGCAGATACCAGCTGGAAATGACATTTAGATGGACTATGGACTAAGCTTGCATGTCATCATTGTCGTGTCTCTTTGCCTGGAACGTCATCTTTTGTGCGTCTGGTGTCTCTGCGCTGTGATATTCCTTGAATTTGAAGTATGCTGTTCCTATACACGTCACGGAAGTATGTTGTCTCCAACGTGTAGGCCAAGATGCAATTGAACCATGTATCCAAAGCCGATGGCGGTGTGACGTCTAGTCCTATGAGTGGATCTCTTCCGCCATTTCCTCTCAGTCCCGGAGCTACAGGTAGTTCTCGAAGTATTTGTTCTTGTTGCGAGATTTCTTGTTGTTAGAAACTTACTTATATGCAAAGCAGTTTTAGAGCAAATGATAAATGACGCTATATCAGACACCCCCATTGCCCGCAATAAAGCCTACCTGGATTGTTTGTGTAGCTACGTCATGTAAGAGAGATAACTGAATTCAAGGAAAATTATTTAATTAGTTAAAGGTTACAATAATTAGATGATCATAGGTCAAGCGTCAACCTTTGCCCACACATTTGCTTGTTTGTAAGTAGGCCTACCTATGTAGATGTAGAAATACATTCAACACGTTTGTACCTACCTTGTGTTTCTCATGCTATTCTTCTTCTTGCTTTTTTATACAAATTATGCTACATTATCTAATGAGATTAACGCCAGCCACCGCACAACCTTACGGTTGACACAGGGTGTCCGATACCCAACGACAATGACCAACCTTGAATTATACAAAACATTGTGTGTGAAGACTGCAATAGCAACGCTGCAACCAATCGCCTTATGTTTCTTCGCCACATAACCCGCAGACACAACATTCCATTGGCAACAATCCTCGACCTAGACCATCAGGCTAGTGAGCCATACCGCCAAGGGGAACTGTTGTGTGAAACGTAAACAGCAATGATCAACAAAGACATCGAATCATCAGGCTTAACACCTCACTGTATACGTGCGTAGCAAGGGACTGTAGACAGTGGACGGAATTAGTACATAGCAGAAGACAATTATATTTACAAAAGCACTCCTCTGCTCCACGGCATGTTAAACTTTGTAACGTTACTTACAGATGATGCATGGTTTCTGTTGCAGCATCTGCTCCTCCTAGTGGAAGTAGCAAGACGTGGCTAGTTGAACTCACTGATTCTATCTCTAGCAAGGGGACGTTCTGGTGTCGACCGTTTGCAAATGATGGTTACAACAAAGTCATCAGCACTGTGGTTACAAAGTTAAGGTGCGGTCAAATCTATATTGTGGTCATCGTCATTGTCAGTTATTCAGAATCTATTCAGAAGTACATCTGTTTTCGTGGAGCTGAGTTCACAAGCAAATAAAAACATCTATATCTGCATTTAACAAACGTCTGTCTGTATGTTTGTTTGTTTGTTTGTTTGTTTGTTTGTTTGTTTGTTTGTTTGTCTGTTCAAAACCAGGCACCTGCCACTCATCAGCAAGTACAGATTTTCCGACATTTGGGAAACAATGTATCTCTGGTTGTACACGGTTTGCGAAACACTTCGCACAGCTCGAACGCTAAAACCAGGTCAAAGTTGAACAATGCAATTGGTGCAGAATCTAATGGCACCGTTATTGAAGAGGTCACCTTGAAACCGAGCTATGTTTTCTGCAAGTTTTGACGAAGTTCGATGAAATTATTGCTGTGGAATGGGCGCCATCAATTTGCCGTGCTTGCTTTTGAGAACCGTTGCGTTTGAATGGTTCAAAAGGATCGATTTCAGTCTTTAGGAGCCATAGCTGAGTTAGGAAGCAATGCGCAGCATTCGAAGCTCTCTGAATCTGTGTAGGAGGTTGGACCAGCTATTTCTACTTTTCCTGAAGTAATTTTACTATGTTCAGTAGGAGATACTGCTTTACGGGCAAAAAGGAAAAACTGTGATTTGTATTGGACTAATTAATCTCTGCCCAAATGCGAAGCAATGGAGCTGGATGCAGCTGCGTTAGCAGCGCAAACCAGCTAGTGCAATAATGTTACTAAAGGTGTGATGCAGTGTTTTTTAGCTAGATATGCCACTAGTCACACGTTCACTGTCTTTGTCAATATTGTATAATTGTGTTTGCATTGTGCTTGCCGTTTCTTCATAGCATGTTTGTTTGTTTGTTTTTGGTTCATCAGGAATGATTTTGACATCCTTTCCCTGTCGAGCAAACCGTCTCCAGAGGAAGTTGTTGAGGGTTCATTTTGGGCTTGTCGACCGACTGTCAATGAGCCCCTGCCGCGTCGAGTGATGATTGAGAAATGCATATCCAACATGTCGGTTAGTTCAATGAGCTGACGTTATTTGATAGATCATGCCGTGTGAGCTATGATTCAATCACTCTCACCGAACCCTTCACCAGTCATCTAATGGAAGACTTTAACTTCAACTGTTGGATTGTAATTGGTTATCAAGATAAAATAGCGTATTTCATTGGCTAATCTGCTGATACTGCATGTCTGTGTGCAAAAGCATGCTGTGGTAGCTATCAGCAGCAGAATGTTGCTCAATATGGTTAGTAGATGACCCGTTCAGCATGCAGGGCTGTAAAGTAACTAGTTACTTCAGTAACTAGTTACTTGAAAAGTTACTTTTTGGGTAACTTTCTTAAGTAACTAATTACTTTTTACTGAAAGTAACTTTTAACTGTAACTAGATGCTATTTTTCAAAGTAACTAATAACTTTTTAAGGTTATTTCTGTTTACAGTTAGTTACTTCATTTCACCTCTACAGCAGACGGTAAATGGTACTTCTTTAAAATACGCCTGAAAATTATACCTTCTTTTCTTATGCTACCCATCACTAAAAGTAGCTTTGAAAATAACGGTAACTAGTAACTTTTCCTGACGGGTAACTAGTAACTTTGAAAAGTTACTTTGAGAGAATAGTAACTTTGAAGAGCAACTTTTTATTTTTGAAACAAAGTAACTTTAACTGTAACTAGTTACTTTTAAAAAGTAACTTTTACAGCCCTGTCAGCATGCAGTGTTATGGAATCTGATTTGCGGGCATCTCGTTCAACAAACCAGCTACTGAATAGCACCAATATGAACTTGTCCCAAGGCGGTTTTAGAAAAATAGCAAGTGACATTGATTGTCTTGTTACAGTCAAACCTTTATTAGCGGCCAACTCTAAAGAGCAGCCACCTGTGTATAAAGGCCACTCTTCATCACACCAATATGACACTTTCTTTAGAAATCAATCCGGACAGAAAAGTCACCTGTCTATAAAGGTCATTTTTCTCAGGTCCCAGAGGTGACCGTTATAGACAGGTTTTACTGTATTGTGTTTGTTTTCCTCATAGCCTCGATACATCGTACGTGCCATTGACGTTGGCGACCTAACCGAGGTCAACATTACCGATCTGTCTCCCCTTGCAAATGAGCTTGCAAGCATGCCGCCAATGGTCAGTTGAGATGAAATGCGAACTAGCTTCTTGTTCTCACAATGTTTCCAATGGGCTGCCCATTCGTTATAACACATACAGCCTACATGTAATGTATGCAAATCACCTTGTGGATTAACTATAATTAGAAAGGGTAGATTATTATAATGTGCAAGATTTGTAGGAATCATCTATCTAGATGGATACAAATAAAGGAAAATGATGATGATTATGATTACGAGCAAATTTATTAACCCTTGTCCTGCTATTGACATGCATACACGTTTTCGAAACAAGTCAAAAGTAGCAACATATAACCAACCAGATAATTAGTCCCTGGGGACCAACCAATCATCAATCGATAACGCAACTTCCAGTCTTCATTTAACTTATTTTATGAGCAGGACAAGGGTTAAGAACAACAAGATAAAGCCAGCATATTAAGAGATATTCAATCAATAAGGAGAATAAGTACAGTCGATCTTGGTGCATGTTCCACTGCTAGTCAGCTGAAATGTGGGATGTTGTTAAGCGAGTTGGGACATTGCGTGAGGCGAGTTAGCAGAAAGTATAGCAAACGATATCCGGATATAACCAGTTTCGATTGTATATGTGGATGTTTACCTCTCATATGTTCATATGACATTATTTAGATTGAATTTGAAGTAATAACAGGTGATTGCTAAACATTGTTTCCAGTTTTGTTCATCATCTGTGCCTGGCTCTGAATTTGAATCCGAAACATTCAAATTGTAAGTCAGATGTTGCATTTGCTCGTATTATTTGCTTTTGTGCATCTTTAATGATCATATGTACTTTTTCCATCTCAGGCATTCTGTTGTTCGTTGCACGGTCTTCCGATCCAGAAATTTCCCTACGAAGTAAGCAGACCGCTTATCGTATCACACAGTACTTGTCATTTGTATTGCTCGTAAGCAAGCAGACTGAGAACCGGTCCAGTTGCTGTTGTTGTTGTTTGCCGAGGGCTCGGATGGATTGCTGTCCATTTGGTTCCAATGCTGCCCGCCTATTCGTGATGGAACTATCGTCACAACACCAGAATCGGTCCAGTCATTAGTTTAATAGTTTGACACGCAATCAGTCAGTCAGTGGGTCAGTCTGTCAGTCCATCTGTTGTCTCCGTAGTCAATATGTCACAGAATGACGTCAGTATTCATAATTCAACCAGGTCTAATATCCGCCTGTCTTAGTTGAGGAATCGTCCGTGTTAACTGTTAGGTGATCACTAACAAGAGTCCTTTGATGGTTCAAGTGCTGCTATTTACCTATTTTAAACGACCTTTAATTGATCAGAATTGTGTCATTGTGCACATTTCGCTTTTAATTAATTAACGCAAATAAATTATTGGTTACCTTAGGAAAAAGGCATGTTGATCAACATTCGTTATAGAGAAGCCACAATTAGACAAAGGAACAAATTGGAAATTATCACTTTTTCAATCTTAGATAGTCCGTCCTGCCTGTGTCATCCGATATGTTGCATCTGACGTATACTATTCTTATTACCCACGTTTTTCATAGGCAAAGTGGCGATTTCGGGATCTAACATGGCAGCGGGTCTTGAGACTGGACATGTGTGGCTTTGCCGAGCAAGACAATGGACAGCCACTTCATTTGGTCGATTTGCTCACCACCGGTCCAACCGCCCTTCACGTCAATGCTGAGATTGTCAAGACGAGTAAGTGGATGACGGTACATGTCACCTTGATAAACATGTGCTTCTTATTGTCGTTGAAAGACTTCTATATGGTAACCACCAAAAGCAAGTGGTCCTTATATAGAGATGGCCACTAAGACAGGTTTGGTAAATCCCATATAGACCACTGATGAAAGAGTTTTGAACAGTTTTTTTTTTGGAAAACAACCGATGCATAAAGACAACCTGTCGATAAAGGTCAATTTAAAAAATATGTAGGTGCCATGAGCCCGTGACCATTGGTAGATACAACCATAGATCAACGGCCGAAAGACTTGTAGTCCAGTCGACGATAGTGATCACTTGCTTGCACAAGCCACCTGTGTATAGTCGTCAGACCACTTGCCAACAGTCCCAGTGTAACCATTTTCGTAGAAGTAAACCTGTATGTTAAGGCTACCTGCTGATAAAGACCAATTTTCTCGAGTCTTTTAAGTGGTCGTTATATACAGGTTGACGGCGTCAGATATTTGTCAGCTTGTTGAGCTGGGTTTATTTTTCGTTTCAGTCCAAGAGGCTTCGAAGGAGAAAATGGTATGTGATGTATTCAAGGTTCCTCATTCATTCAAATCCATTTAGTTGAATTTCCGCTTGTAATCTTATCGGATTTAAGGAATGTTGGTAGAAGAAGAGCAGCGTTCCATTTCAAGACAGTGTTTTTATATCCGATTATCTGGATGATCACTTACAGCGGAATCCGATTGGATTCGACTGTTGTTTAGCGGAAGGCACCCTAGATAGTGGGTTTGTAGTTGATAGTGGGATATCGGGTATGATACAGTGCTTGAGTTTCGCAGAGTGCTCTTGGGACCCTCACGGTAAGCCGAAATCGGGCCTCAACTTTGGCCAGAATTTTCAAGCACGGGAGAAAGTATGAGATAGTCGGCTTCCGTGGACACCCATCAATAATGGCATGCAATAATTCCGAAATCACGATTTCCCAATTGGCTTACTCCCTGTTGTGATGCAGGAGAAAGACTGGGAGAGGCGAAGCTGCACAGCAGAACAAGCGTGGTGGGCCCCTATAGTTGATTTTTGACACAGTTTACGCCGAGAGACATTCACTTTGCCTCAGCTACGTTGTTCTCGCTGTCGTAAACTGGATTCTTTCAAGCACTAATTAGATAACAGCATAGCCGCTGGTTCCTGCCCGTGTGTTTGGTATTCGTCTTATGAAGTTCTTCAATGGCTCCACTGCTTGGAATAATTATGTTGAAACTGGTTCGAAGTTCGAAGTAACCAAACATTGATTCAAATTAATCGCGCCAAAATGATGATTTGCGCGTGCGCAATCGACTTCCGTAAGTTTATCTTTTTGAAGAAAGTTTACGGTTACCGTAAGAATATCCAGTTCGATTAACGAAATTAAAGAACAAAATTGAAAAATAAATAAATTGTGAAGTAAAATTTAATGAAAGTTTGAGATTTAAAGTGAGCTGCCACCAGTTCTTATATGGATAGAGTTGTGATTTGTGCGATTATTACATTCCAGGTCTCGCCTCGTGCGGCTGCCATGTCACAAGAGCCGAAGCTAAACGACGCTAACGAGAACCATTCAAACGACCCCGGCGTCTCTAATTCCGTCGCCAAAATCGACGCCAGCTACGCGTCCGTTGAACCGTTCATTCCAGCGTCATCGTTGGGCAACCGAGCGTCCGTCGAACCGCCGATCACCGTAGCACAGCTCCACGCGACGTCATCTTCCAACGACCATTTCGGTTCCACTCAGATCGACCCCGGGGCGTACAGTCAAGGGGGATTTGCCCCAGCCCCTGTGATCCCCCATCCTGCAATGGATAGAGCCATGGGGGCCAATAGGGACACATCGTATATGAACCGTATGCAAGAGGTGCGCCTTCTGAAGGAAACCGTCGACAAAGGATCAGGCACTTTCTTCTTGCTTGTTGCATCGTATCACAAATTAATGCATACGTACAACGATGGAAGATTGTTTGTCGACCAGACCATCGGCCAAAGTCTTTCGCTGGCACACCAACTGCGTGGCGCCTCGTCTGTCTACATCCTATTCGTCAAGACAGGCAAACAAGAGACACGTCTGTGTGCCGTCGCGCAGGTTACATCCATCATGCAACAGAAGAACCCACGCAAGGACACACAGGCCCACTTACGATTCCTCTGCGTGTCCAAAGTCAGTTACGAATGGAACGAACCGTTTGCCAACGGCCAGGAGATCCCAAGGGCAGACGCGCATCGTCTGTTATTGTCGCTGTGCAATGAAATTCAGATGGAGAAGAGCAGAAGTCTCTTCGATAGTCCAAGGATGCCGGTAAGTGAGACGCAGATACCATCAGTTCACCATGCTAAGCCAGATCCTTCATGTAAGACGGCACGAATACAGTCCAACCTGTGTTGAGAGACCACCTGTGTTTAAAGACCACATTATAATGGTACTTTGTTAAATCGTATTTTTACTGTTGCTACGGATACTATACGGTGAGTCAAGTAGGTACATATTCAATCCGGCTCTGTGAAGCTGCGGATTTAGCCCTTTTGCGTAGATTGACCGCACAACTGACAGGTGTGATGTTGTCCTTTTGTACAGATGCCTGTCAAGGATCCGTTTGTGCGAGATGCAATGTGGAAAGACGCCGGCGATTTACCTGGCTACGGGGTACCTCCTAATGACACTGAACTAGGAGGACAGCTTAGTCGTTTGGACGCCGGCATGCCCCCAATGACGCCGACGACTGCCCAGGAATGGTCGACCACTGCTCTTGGTCACTTGACGCTGCAACAACAACAACGGCGACTGTCATCTCAGATGGACAACGAACGCGCCCAATATGTGTCGTTTAGCGAGCCGTCTGCTTTCTTCGAAGAAGGGGTGGTTGAACTCGGGTCGTCGAGTGGACTCCAAGGTCAGCAGCCAGGTCATAGGGTCACTCAAGGGTCAAAGTACTTCGACGTCCACGGCAATAGGATTCAGATGAGCCCTCCAAATTCCGAATCCGAGGCATTGCCTTACAACGGGACATACATGGATGCAAAGAAGCAAGACGAGATTGCCGGCGCGTTACCAAGACAACGATTGTGGAGCACCAACACAGAAAATGCGCTGACATCCGATGCCGAGGGCGCGTTTAATCAACCAGCAGGGGACGCATCACAGTTGGCAGACAAATCCTCATTTGTCCAACCGAAAGACGACGAGTCCGAAGGGGAATTGGATTTTACCAGCCAGTTTCAAGCGCTGTTTGATGACTCGGAAGAGTGGGAAGGACATGCGAAGTAGATCACACGAAGTCAACTCCATTTAGGAAGAACAGAGAGCGCGCGTTTCGAACAATTGTGAAACTAGCTGCTTCATAAGATTCTCCCGATGTTGGGTTTAGTTTGTTGGTTGAACGAACAATGGGGCTGACGTTTCAAGTGTTTTAGGAATTGGCTCTGGACACTGTTGTTTGGTATTTAGGCAAAGTTGTTGTACAGTTTGGAGAATTCTATTTAGGAAATATAGCGTTTAGTATTTGAGAGAAAATACTGTGTCAAATTTCGTTGCAGATTTCTGAGTCTTTACTCTTTAGGAAGCTTTAAAGGAACTATATTTTCCGAGGATCTTCGGTATGAAGTTGCCCACTAAATAATTATTATTTTTGACGTGCAAAAGTGACACCTTTTCAGTATCTCCAACGTAAAGTAGCCCTATTGTAAAGGGTCATGTGTCCGCAAGATAACAGAACCGTAGTAAAAGGCCGCCTCACCATTACAATGTAACCCCGTTAATATCACCTCGGTTAATATCACAATTAACCCGCTTAATGTCACTTCAGTTTGAGAACCAAGTCCAGTGAGAATCAAGTACTTGTACCCTCTTAATATCACGAGCCGCTTATTATCACGATTTTTGGCTGGAAAACCATAGTGATTAACGAGGTTGCACTGTACTGGGCGCGGATACGGTACAACCTGCCAATAGACTTAAAATCTGTCAAGATGTAAACACTGTTAAAGGCAAGTATAGGTTTTTATCAGTCGACAGGTATAAGGATGAAATAATTAAGACGTTTTAATGCATAAAAGACAGTGGCTTAGTATATACTATCATTTTCTTTTATGTTGGAGTGCCTCGGAGGAAACAAACTTTTAGCTGGCTGATCTACCCTCAGAAAACTAATCAAGTTAAATTAATGCTTTTAGTTTCGGAGGGTGCTTAGCAGTTGAGTCATTTGTATGTATGTATGTATGTATGTTTATTTGGCAAAAATATTGACAGGCAAATATAGGGAAGCATGACTTCCGCTTACATACAGCCATTTTGAGACGCTTGAGCGCAATTAATATACAATACAGTTATGTGACAAGTCAATATTATTTAGCGAACACTTAAAAGCTTGGATTGACGTTGCTGCAACAGAGTCCTCTGGTAAAGAATTCCACCAAGGGATGACGCGGTTCGAAAATTGGTGTGTCACAGAATCCAATTTGCAAAGTGTGAGGGGTCTAAGTTTAAGATGGTGCCCTCGCAGAAAGTACTTTGTCGTCTCACTTGTTATATAGTCTCTGGAGAAATCCTTAGTTCACTAATACGAGCAACAGTGGTCTTTGCATCAACAGAATGATTGTACTGAGCTACTGTGAGGTTACATAGTTTGACCCACTGACGCCAAAGTAATGGTTTCAGCTTCTACTCTTGCAAAACAGTGCGCCAATGTCAGAGCGTGGGCTTGGAGATCACGTCATGGAATCAAGCGTATCCACAAGGCAGCGCAAACTAATCTCTGTCTTGTCATCGATTGTAATTACACAAATCCTAGTAGGTTACTCAGTACTGTATATAGATCGAAGATATAGACACCAGTTGTAAGTACCTTCTGTTTTTATCTGTATACGTTGGGACCCAGATAAAAAAGTAAAGTCGTAGATAAATAGTTCATTCAAAATCAATACCAGGCACACGTGAAAGATACTGCCTCATATATAATTATTTACAGTATATGAATAATTGAATATAATTATAATTTTTATAGTATATGATTTCAATTAAGTTATGACAGTTATATCTTAAGTAACGTAACCTAACTTAGGTTATCATGATTCACGTCCATTGAAGCTGCAAATTTTCTTCATACTGTTTCCAGAGCTACATTCAACCATGCTTAAATTGACCAACATACTGTACTGTAGGGACTAATGAATGCGGCCTCTTGACACAGGTGGTCGCTCAGTACAGGTGGTTTTTCACTTAGACGGGTTTGGCTGAACGTTCCTAATCGATATATCAACAAAAGCGTTAACAACGGAAAGTTCGCTAGATGGTAGCAAGACAGGTTGTCGCTCTACAGAGGTGAAATCCAACACAAATCTGGCCGCATATGCCAGGATCCATACGTGTGCTACATTTCTTGTTTGTTCTTTTTTGTGGTAAATGACCTCAAGGCGTCAAATGACAGGTGTTGCGCAAAAGCCCCTGTTTGAGCTGCGCAGTCTCGTGATCGACAGATTTCAAGATGGCGCCTACTGTGGAAGATGGAAACGCAGCGCAAGTGCACACCCAGGCTGTTGTTCGCGATTATATTTCGCAGCCGAGATTAGGTAGGCTCTCACTACCCATTACATGACCAAGGAATATATTATATTTGTGTTGAAGTAGTACATGTTGTGTTTATGAAATAGGAGGCTCCGTGATATGAGTCTGTAGGCCTAGTCTGTTGCTGACTTCGATTCCAAAAATGAAATCATTCCAATGCCACGAATTGTCGAGTTAGAATAACTGTTTTGCTTAGGAAGTGCATCGCCTGCAGATCAGGGATATGATTTTAAATGCACAAAGCTGAAAATTTCAGCAGTAAAGTAATGCAATTGGGATTTCATGTTTCTTGAGCACGATAAATTGCAAACGCATATCGCGAAGTAGAATGAACGATTTTTGACATTGCTTTCCTTTTTGACGAATTTGGTCGTTTGCATACAACTTTTCTAATTTCTTTTAATATCAAACTAAATATTGGACAGTGATGCGTCTGCTACGAGCATTAATAACTTTATATAGTCGCAAAGCCACGACATTCAGGCGAGCTCAGAGCATACAGTGATTATGTGATAGGCAGGGCTGTTAAGTTACTTTTTAAAATGTAACGAATTACAGTTACAATTACTTCACCCAAAAAGT
>OFHS01000881.1:0-33887 GCA_900245855.1 Calvadosia cruxmelitensis
GTGAGTCGAAAAAAATGGAGAACATACTGAAATGTTTAGTTCAATTCAAGAACATCCTGCTTTCCCATTACAATCCCGTCCCAACTCATTCCACTTCCTCTACATTGAAACCTACTTGTTTTTATTCTTATCAATTTCAGGCAAGGCTTATCTCCAAAAAAGAATGCTGGATTTTTCGAGTATGCTACATTGATGTGGCTATCTCCAATCATTTATAAAGGATTCGGTCACACTCTAATGCCCGAAGACTTGGGGAATCTAGCTAGAGAAGAAACTGCTGGATACTGCCGCAAAAGATTTATACAGCTAGCAAACATTGAGGGAACGAACGCCAAGGATGTAGAAGACCTTCACATTGGCAGAGTCTTCTTTCGAGTCGTCAAAAAGAAATATCTTCTCTCATTATTATTCTATTTCATATGGCTTAATTGCCAGTTTTGCACAGCAGTAAGTCAATATAGAGAATTGAATATTTGTGATTTCTTGTGGGACTCAAATCAAGGATGGATTGGCTTAGTTTATTTCGTAGTTCGCTAGAACTAAAACTAGCTTTCCAAAAATCTAGTACGCTAGAAGCTAGTTTTCCAAAACTTTAGTTTGCTAGAAACTAGTTTTCCAAAACTCTAGTTCGCTAGAACTAGTTTCAGATTTCCCTAATCTAGTTCGCTAGAAATCTGAAAACAATATTACAAGAAAATACGGTCAGCAAATGGTTGACATATACCATTTCCATTTCAGATGGTTCTCACATGGTTTTCACACGTTTTTAGATTCATAATGTGGTTTGACTGAGTTGTTATGTTTTGTGAATATTACCCTGTTGTTTAGTTATCTATTTTGACTATTCCTAGGCATTTGCAGTTCAATTTGTTCTCTCTTATGTGGAATCATCATCCGATAAACCTATTTGGGACGGCTTGCGTTGGGTAGGTGTGGAAATGTCTTGTGTTTGTATAAATGTAGTTAAACTAATCTTGTTGATACCTGTACTAAACCAGAGATGAAACACTAGTTCTTAGGCCTGACTCCATAATTCATATTTATTAATTTTAAATTTAGCGATATGTATATGTCTATTGTGTTCCAAATTTCCTCTCGGCTTATTCCAATCCAACCCAATAGATCTTCCGGAAGCTAACTCCCAACGACCGCTTGTACGTCTCTCACTGTTGCTCTCCATGACTTCTGTCAGCAGCAACATCCAAAGTGTTTTTTGCCGGTCACGCAAGTTTTATCTCAGCTTATTAATGAAGGAAGGCTTATCAGAGTGAAAATCATTCCAAATAGACTTTGAATTAGACCTACACTGCGACGCTCCGCTCCAATCGACCATGAATCAAATCAGAATCGTACTGTCTATTTCGTTGTTCAACGACAACAGAGGGTTTGCCAAGAGCCTTCTTTCTGGGTTTCCCTCCTCTATCAGAATATGTTCTGGATTCAGCTGATTACATTATCTGTGCTCCGCTAGAAAGCTATATCAGAGGGGAGTCATACCACTTTCACAGTGGAGACTTGAGTCATTCTACTCCATGAAAGTTGCGCGGTATGCTGCAGGACAGTGTGGTTGAAGAGGCTGTCTGGGAGGGATTCACTCAAAGTCTACTCAAATAGCCTATTGTGTATAATGTAATCCAGGCTGAAGATGTTTTGTCTGGATTTCTGATGATGTCTATCAGCCTCTCAGACCATGAGAAAATAAACTGACGTTTTACAAAGTTTATAACTGAATGTGAATGAATTCACAGTGGAGTTGTCTTAATTGTCATAGTGATCTTTTATCTTGTAGGCTGTTCTTCTATTTTTCATGGAATCAATACGGACGGTTTGCTCTTGCAATGTATTCTTCAGAATGTCACAAGCAGGCGTTATTCTGCGTGCAACAATGTTATCTCTAGTTTATGGGAAAATTATCAAATTGAAGAATGTTGGTGATAAATCTGTTGGCGAGGTAGGGTCTTGTTAATTGCTAATTATTTCTTTGACCAGAATCACATATCTTTTTATTGGTATCAATTAAATGAGTTTATTGTTGAATGTTTCTCTCAATAGCTCATTAACTTATGTGCCAACGACTCTCAACGACTGTTTGAATGTGCACAGTTCAGCATTTTTCTAGTTGGTAAGTTGTCTAGCTCAAAATCGTACAACAGACGTTGGTTCCTCTTTGTTCTCAAAGTGTTACCATGATCAGCAGATTTGTTTCGAACAGCGCACTGTAAGCCTAATTGTCTCTGAACATTCCATTGCTTGGCTTGTGCTATTTATTGTCTGGTTAATTTGTATCTATTTTATTTTTCTAGGGGCGGTATATCTGACAATATTGTCGGCAGTTTTCGTATCGATATATTTTGGGACGTCAGCCCTTGTTGGAATTGGAGTGATTTTGTTGTTCATACCACTGCAGGTAGGCATTACAATACCCGGTATTTTAACTTGACAGACTAGTGGAAGCAAACAGCAGCATCAACATGAAGTTTCAACATTTTATTTTGTTTTCACGTTATCTCCGGCAACCAGTGGTGGATTGACTACTTTATGTTTGTAGTTCGCTACAATTACAACTACTTTCTAAAAATGTAGTTCGCTACAACTACAACTACAGGAGAAATAAAGTAGTTAGCTACAACTATTCGCTACATCTTTCAAAAAGTAGCTAACTACTTCGCTACTGACTACTTTCATTTTTATACAAAGTCGATCAGAAGCAAGAATTTTGGCTTTTATCGTTATTCATAAAATATATGACTTAGTACACGAACAAGACTTCAATCAATGGCTATATCTTGCTACTTTCAAGTCGATTTTAATAGTTCTAACGGGCAGTGTCCCCTCAACTTTCAAGCCGTTTCAGGAAACAGTGTGCTACCGTCTCAGAGTTCTCATAATGCAGATGCAAATGTATGTGGAAAAAATAGCTAAAATGATTGTCCTAAATCAGAAAGTAGTTCGCTACAAACTACATTTCTTTATTTAAAAAGTAGTTCGCTACAGCTGAAACTACTTTTTGAAAAATGTAGTCAAAAACTACTTCGCTACAAAGAAATGTAGTTCGCTACAAGTAGCTAACTACATGTAGTTCGCTACTTCCACCACTGCCGGCAACAAGCAGTTGCGTCACAGTAGGCTTACACATTTGTAAATTATCAGTTTCTGATTTGTGCGATTGGAATGACACCAAGTAATGAGTTTGCCTTTACACCAACTACGGGAACGGCCAATTGCTTTGAGGATGGAGTAAGCTAATATGCGACAACATCGTCACCGAGTCATAGTGAATAGCGTCATCAGCGTCACTTTGGCAGGTGACACGAGACTGTCAAAAGAAGATTTGTTGATTTATTTGATAAGATTGTTATTATTTGTTACTCCCTGTAGGGTACAATAGGGAAATTGATTGGTCGGTTGCGTCAAAAGACAGTGATCATCACTGATCGGCGAGTAAGTGTCTTCCCTTTTTAACTTAATTATAGTTTGGCAATTAGCATCAATAACAGAAAACAGTAGCATGCGATAGAACAGAAATCGTATTGCTTGTTGTTGACCTCGTTTATTATTGTCTGTTGATTGTGGCAATTTTACAATTGACTGTTTGTTGGTTTTACTTCTCCCAGTGTTTGTCATTGATTTGTGACCTAGCCTAGTCCCCCAAGTCCCCAACTAAATTTGTACTGACAGCAAACTTCAAATTTGTCTGATGTTCAATTTGAATATAAATATAATATTGCAAACTTAGAAATATTTTTAATTTTACATGACCAGTAAGTATTTTCATTCAAGCAAGAACAAATTGCCGGTCATATAGGGCCCGTGTAGATGAAGACATTACCTCTTAAGATCAGAAGAGACTTTATTGCGCATTCAGAGAAATTACGAAGAAGAAATTTTGTAATAATCGATTTGTTTTATGAGTAGTTACTGACATTGTATTGTGATCGTTTTGTTTTTCAGGTGAGACTTATGTCTGAAATCCTGACATGTATTAAACTTATCAAGATGTACGCATGGGAGAAGCCATTTTCATCAGTCATCATGGGTAACCGTGACAACCATTTATTGTCGTTGTTGATTTTATATTCATTTGTCGTGATTCTTGTTTTAATTGTCACTCTGTTTTGCAAACAATTTTGAGTAATTCTCCAGATGTTTGTGCAGCTAAAGTTTTTACTTGTTGTGAAAATGTTGTCCAGAACTTACACCTCATGTAGAGGATGCAAAGATTCTGGAGAGTTTGTTTCATTTGTGTTAAATTGTTATTATTTTAAGTTAACAAGTTTAGAATAGACCCTCATTAATTACATGGTGTGGCATATTATAATTAGGTAATGCGTTACACCACTAAAAAATGCTGATTCAATATCTCTTCTCTATCATCCTGCTATTTACAAATATATTCATTCTCATCTTTGCTCATCACAAGAATGCAAGACTCGTTTCTCAGCTAATAGTTCAGAAACATCCTTATCGTCGCTATGTTGTACACTCGTCATATCCTGTTCTCATCCGCTGTTCGTCGTGATTGGTCTCTGTGGCATCGTTTTTACGTCGTCGATTGTTCCTTTCTCATTGTTTAATTTCCAATGGACTATTATTTTACTGTTTAAAGCTCATTTGATGTTAACATGCTATACAGTATGTAACTTTCCTTGCTTTATGATGCATGTAACCTATGAAAAAAGCCAATGGCTTACTTGGTTCACAATAAATGATGATGATGATGATGATGATGATGATGATGATGATGATGATGATGATGATGATGATGATGATGATGATGATGATGATGATGATGATGATGATGGAATTCAACGCCTTCTATTTGTGTATTGTTTGTATTGTAAGTCGATGGTTCGGTGCGAGGGAGACAGAGACGACAACATTGCGAGTGGCTCCTCGCCAAGAACTTTGAGCACACTAATTTTCCTTTAGACAAATCACGACACTATATATTTACAACGCATGAACTTTACAGAACTACCGCTGACACACGTTGACACCAGAACAATCCAACACGAAACACGTATGACAAAGTGACGCCACAACACTTGACACTTCGTATGACACCACAGACATACACGTCACCCAGTTCTACAGAACTCTACGGATACAAGACGCACACGCCACCCAGATTTACAAATCTCACGGACACAAGACGCACATGTATATTTCCTTTTTTTCCAAATACATGTCCATGTCCATGATGATGATGATGATGATGATGGTATCAGTCGTGGAAGCATTGCTCTTGTTCTGTTGTTGTTCGGAGCACCACCCAACTCACTGATAATTGATGATGTTGGGTGCTTTGGGTTTTTTGTGTTGTTTAGGTCTTCGGATGAGAGAGAAAAACAAATTGAAGTTGCTGCTGTTCATGCAATCATTCAACTTTGCAATGGGCTTTCTGTTTCCTGTCTTAGCGGCTGTTGTTGTTTTTATTGTGCACAGTCTAATTGGCCTCCCTCTGACAGCCGTCGAGGTAAATATCGTCATCAATACACGTCATCACGTTATTGATACCCTTTCATATCTCAGTTTAATTATCTATGTATTATTGATCTGTAATAGTACCTTGCAATTTAACACTGATATGATAAAAATAAACTAACAAACAAACAAACAATCTTAGGCGGCGATGAACCAAATCCATTTGGTGGATAGATTAATATTAGATCATGAAAGCTGAATTCATGAAGTGAAGTCTAACCGCCAGTTATTAACATGTCCTGGCCGCCCGTATTGTTTGCAATCAATAGATTGTACCGTGTGAACCCTGCTAAAGTGAAAAGGAAAAACAAGGAACTCGTGATAATGGTGTTGTTGTCTAGGCCTTTTTATTGGTTGTATAGCTAGCGTTCTTCACAATACGGTCAAATCTGCAGTATTGGCCACCTCTATAGAGCAGCAACGTGTGTATAAAGGCCACTCTTCATAGCCTAAAATGACACTTTCTATAGAAATCAAACTGAACAGAAAGGCCGCCTGTCTATAACTATAAAGGTCATTTTCCTCAGGTCCAAAAGGTGACCATTGCAGACAGGTTTCACTGTACTTTGTCAGTGCAATTGTTCTTGTCTTTGTCTGCTGTTTGTTTCATTACAGCGGCATGCCTTACCTATAATCAAAGTACACATTTTAAAAGTGTGCGATCGATCATACAGTGAAAAACCTGTCTATAATGGTCACCTTTATGGCCTGAGGAAAATGACCTTTATACACAGGTGGCTGCTCTATAGAGGTGGCCTCTAATACAGGTTTGACTGTATCACACTCATTGTTGTTGTTTTGTTCTTCCTTCAGGCCTACACTATCATAGCCTTGTTCAATGGCTTCCCTTCTACATTATCACTTTTACCCGTTGCTGTGAAAAGCATCACAGAGGCAGGTGTCGCCATCAAGAGATTGAAGGCAAGTTGGAAACAATACTTGGAATGTATCTGCAGTGTTATTGCTATGCAGGAATCAATGTTTAGAATTGACAAAGCTATTGGAGATTAGAGAGTGTATTGTTGACACTGCCACTCTACAAAGCAACTCATGGTGGTTCGTAAAAGTAAAGGCGAGTTGTGTTACGAAGGCTGGTACACAACATCGTAACGAGGCTCACTTGCTGATATAAGGGAGATTGTTTGGGCAGATTAGCGAGGGTGGGTGTAGCTCAACAGTAGAGCAATGGACCGGCAATCCAAATGTTGTGAGTTCGACTTTTACGGCGCGCTGCTTCAGCTCTTCTGTGATGAACAATCTCAGTTTCCAACCAATACGGCTCAATTTTAAGCTACTTTTACAAAAGCTTGGTGGTCGAGATATTGGACTTGTCTGAGCTAAGAAACAATGCGCAACATATGACGTTGTCCGAAGTTGCGTATAGGAGCTCGGACCAGCTAGCTAGTGCAGCATAATTAGATAATGTTCTCACTAAACTTTGCGCATTGTACATTCTAGAACCTTCTTACAATGGATGATTTGGAAGTGTATTCCATTGAACCCAAGAGCCCAGACATTGGACTGAGAATCACTGATGGAGACTTTTCGTGGGACAAGGTGAGTAGATTTCTGAGAGTTCTGCTCAGTTTATTCCTCTGAGTTTGTTTGTGATAGAAGAATAGTGATGATAACTGTCACTACCAACAGATCTGACATCACATGCAACGCTCATATAGACCGCCAACATTAAGTAGCATGATATAACTATTTACATGTCTAAAGACATCTTCCCATACCCGTAAATTGTAATCAGTCCTTTATTATGATAAATTGTGATTTGTTCTTTGAAATTTAACGTTGAAGAATCTGATATAAGCCTCATAACACTTGCCATATGCAGTGATCTGGTAGAAATCACCAAAGGAGAAAAAAACATCGATCAGGAGAGCATCACTTTCTGTGTGCAAAACAATATGGAAACACTCATTTCGACAACTGATTTTATAAAAAAAGAAAGGGAAAGTTACAAACGTTTATGGTCTACTATTTCGAACGTGTTGCAACCATGGTGGCAAAGGACATACAGCATATTGCGTCATGCTACACAGCTGTCATCACTGTAGACATGGTTGGCAACTTTGAACTAATAGATTTGGCAGATCTCTAGATAAATATGCTGGAACGTAGAACTAATTCTCCTAATTGCCTCCGCCGTTCATCCGAAAATTGTTTCTGTCTCCATCTGTGGCAGCCAACAAGAGGAACTTATGCAGCTGGTCTTGTTTTTTACTCTGTAGGTTGTTCCCGCTCCTATCAAGGCAAAAAATGCATCGCCAGTTGTTGGAAAAGCAGAAGCCAGTGGTACGCTACCATCAATAATGAACTAGTACATAGGTGGTATATGCTTTATCTGATTGTCTATTTAATGCCATGGGGCCTAATTACAACTTCAGTGTTTTCATTTTGATGTCGATACACTTGGTCATTTGACCTGTGGAAAGTATTCTGGTGAACTGTGTTGTTTGATCCGTGGGAGAGAAATGCTAATGCTGTGTTGGTTGTATGTATCTATTCCATTGTGGTGTCATTCTGTAGCGGCTGAATAGAATTATGCCGTAACTTATTGTTCTCTTTGTATCTCTTTATAGAAAATGGCGTCGTTAAGAATGGATTTGCCAAACAGAATGGTTCCAGTCATGGCAATAGTTCTGTCAAAGATAAAAAGATGGAGAATAACTTCACAACAGTTCACAAGATGTTGGTTCCTGTTCTCAATGATGTGACATTCTCTGTACCAAAGGTGATTAATTGTAACTGTGTACAGTCAAATCTGTATTAGCGGCCACCTCTGTAGAGCAGCCACCTGTGTATAAAGGTCACTCTTCGTAGCCCCAAAATGACACTTTCTATAGAAATCAACCTGGACAGAAAGGCCACCTGTCTATAAAGGTCATTTTCCCGAGGTCCCAGAGGTGACCGTTATAGACAGTTTTCACTGTATTAACATTCACTGAATCATCTTATTGTTTGAGCTCTAATTTTCAAGACTCATTTATGTAAATCATGTGAAAGGGAACTTTTCACATGATTAGTCATTTTTCTCTCAAATCCACATTTTTTACGTAATTTTTCACATGGTGCTTGTAATTCCACATGGTTTTTCTGAAGTGCTTCCCATCCCATATCACATGGTTTTTACTTGGTTTTCGCACGTTGTTGGATTCATAGTGTTCTTATAATGTTGATTTCCTTACAGGGTTCTACTGTTGGCGTGTGTGGTCCTGTTGGTTGTGGAAAAAGCTCTCTCATTGAAGCAATTCTTGGACAGGTCAATAATTTCTTACATATTTCTCATCTTGTTAATGGGAACTGTATTTTGTTGTTGTTGTTGTTGCTTTTAGTTCATTTTGTTTCTCTTTCTTCTTCACAGATGACAATGACAAAAGGAACTGTTGAAGTAGAAACACCAATTTCATATGTTCCTCAGCAGGTAATGTCAAAGCCGACAAGGTTGAACCAGATGGTACTATACATAAAGACAAGACCATCCCTCTTCCTCTTAATGTACTTGTTATATAAATTATGCCATGAATCACTGTAAAACACGACTGACAAAGTAACACCAAAGAAGAACAAACTAACATTGAATACATCACCATAAAATACCGCCTTGCTGTGACATTGGCAACACATCTCGGTCGTTTTCCAGGTGATGACGTCGTGGAGTGGCTGGCGGGCGTAGGGCTCAGATCTCACGAAATGGCCTACAAACCCGAGTCTTTTTCATCAGAAAACTGCAGACAGTATTGGAATTAATCAGGATAGTTAAAGTTTCGAAAAGTTGCTTCGAAGCACAATGTAGCACATTTATTGTGAACCCAACAGTGTCCAAATTGGCAAAATAGAATTAGCTATCTAGCAAACTAATTTGTCCATTAAATTTCAATTTTGACATAACAGGTAGCAGATACTTAATTTCAAACTTATTTTTAGTTTTAGCAAACTAGTTTTCTACCTGCTCAGCTATTTAGCTAACTTTGTCACGTAAACGAGCTCGCTAGATTTATACAAGTATTTTATGAAGATTTATACATGTATTTTATGAAGTACTGTCCTCACCAAGAACCGTAAGAAGACAGAATATGCAGACCCAGAATAAGAAGACATTTTATGAATCACCTTTGTGTGTTTTCAATTGTTTGTTTGTTTGTTTGTTTGTTTGCTTGTTTGTTTGCTTGGTTTTGTTTGTTTAGAAGACCCGTGAAATTAATGTGTCTTTAATTTAATGCTTTTTAATTAAGGCATGGATTATGAATTCGACAGCAAGAGAGAACATACTTTTTGGTAAAGAATACAACCCTGCTTTGTGAGTATTGATCTCGGTTTGTAATTGCCGTGCGTGGAATTGCTATCTCTTTGAAAATTAGCCAACTTTGAAGTTGACTCTGTGAATGGCACGTAACTATGACAGCATTTTCAAAGTTTTTGTGGAGCATGAAGATATTTTTGTGACAGCTGGAAATTGATCATCATTTTCCTTTATTTGTATCCATCTAGATAGATGATTCTTACAAATCTTGCACATTATAAAAAAATAAAAAATTAAAAAACGTATATACATACTAGAGACCAGATAAAAACATTTGTGACAAAAATAATAAATAAAAATAAAAATGTAGGTAGGTTAAATCACTTAAGAAATGCTATAACTTTATATTTAGGCTGTTGCAGCTAGCACTTAACAAATTCAAATACAGGTCTTTCATAGAATTTCACAAATTTTCTATTCAAGCAAGTGACTGTTGTGTTTGCAGCATGGATGTGCTTCCTTATTTAAATTTGCTGCAAAAAGCACTTGAACAATTGCGTCAAAATAAATTGTCAGAGCTTGCAACCTTAGCTACAGTGAAGCGACTTTCTTAGCTGTTGTGATATCATCCTCTAATAGTAATGGCACATTTTCTCCAGGAAAGATATCCTAGATACCAATTCTGATGTTTATCGTTGATTCAATGTGACTCGTTTTGGTGTTATGTTACTCATCATACACCTTCGTGCTTGGACAGTCTCAGTAAAGGTTAAGTACAATGAAACCTGTCTATAATGGTCACCTCTGGACCTGACGAAAATGACCTTTATAGAAGGTGGTCTTTCTGTCGTGGCTGATTTCTATTGAAGTGTCATTTTGATGTCATGAAGAGTAGCCTTTATACACAGGTGGCTGCTCTATATAGAGGTGGCCACATTGAAATGAATAAAAGCTAAGAGATTCTAGAGACTAAAAACGAGGTTAAGCGAAGCTAGTTTTCTTTTGCAACTTGTCGGTTAGTGTTGCAGAATGATCTTTTGTCATGGGGGCACTGATGTAAACATTTCATTTCAGATATGAAGCTGTCAGCGAAGCTTGCAGTTTGAAACATGACTTTGACGTTCTACCAAGTGGTGACTTAACGGAGGTAGTTATTCAATGTATTTGGACATTATTTAATTATTTTACCTGATTGACCATCTCATCATTACACCCACACATATCTTTGTTGGAAGTCATCTACAATGCTTTATGGTAGTTTCGGAAAATTGCTTTATTGCCTTGATTTGTTAGCTAATGCTTGTTGTTTATTAGTCTTATGCATACCATGGTAACTTTCCGTAGCTTATATGTCCGACCTGTTAATAGGAGACCACCTGTCATAAGAGACCACCTGTCTTAGGAGACCACCTGTCATAAGAGACCACCTGTTGTAAGAGACCACTTGTCATAAGAGACCACCTGTGTTGAATAACCGCCTGTCATAAGAGACCACCTGTGTTAAGAGACCATATGTAATAAGAGACCATCTGTCTTGAGAGATTACCTGTGTTGAATGACCACCTGTCATAAGGGACCATCTGTGTGTGATTCTGTTACATTTGGTGAAGAAGAACAAAACAGATCTCACGTTATACAACAACCTACAAAAACATGTATTTCTAGCTGATGCAATGCAGTTTCATCACTTTCTTGCACCTCCCAGCAACCACACATTTCAGCTATTAAACTGACAATTTTATAGGCAAAGTTGTTGTTATGTGAAATGGCCACCTCTATATTGTTTTCAATCATTTCCTGTAGATTGGCGAACGTGGAATTAACTTGAGTGGCGGACAAAAGCAAAGATTGAGTTTGGCAAGAGCAATATACAACAAAGATGGGGTGAGCTTGTTTGTGAGATGAAGCATATGCTAGTGCTGCCATCTTGATTGCAAAGAAAAGAGAACATTGACAAATCAGACTGAAGCCAGATGGAAAAAATCAATCAATTGTCTTGCCAAAATGTGCCCTCTCACATGTCTCGTCTAACTCATTGATGGTATGCTTTCGACCTTACTAAGACGGTCAAACCTGTATTAGTGGCTACCTCTTTTGAGCAGCGGCCACCTGTGTATAAAGGCCACATAACTCCAAAATGACACTTTCAATTAGAAATTAACCTGGACAGAAAGTCCACTTGTCTATAAAGGACATTTTACTCAGGTTCCAGAGGTGACCATTATAAGCAGGTTTTACTGTACAGTGAAACCTCGTTAATGTTACTATGTTTTTCCAGCCAAAAATTGTGATAATAACGGGGTTGTGATGTTTTGCGGGTATAAATAGTTGCTTCAAACAGAGCTTGCTTCCCAAATTGAAGTGATATTAAGCGGGTTGTGATATTAACCGAGGCGATATTAACAGGGTTACACTGTACTACTTTTAAGAACTTTCTTGTAGCAATTGCTGTGTTATTATGGCATCCTAAAATACATAATTTCCTCCATTGTTTGTTTCACTGTTGTTTTCTATTCTTCAGAATACATATCTTCTGGATGATCCACTGAGTGCTGTTGATGCTCATGTTGGGAAACATATTTTTGAAGAATGCATTCGTGGTTTACTAAAGAACAAGACGGTTCTGTTTGTTACCCATCAGCTACAGGTTTGGCTCATATTTTTCATCTTCCACAATACAGTCAAACCTGTCTATAACCGTCACCTCTGGGACCTGAGAGAAATGACCTTTATTGACAGGTGGTCTTTCTGTCAAGGTCAATTTCAATAGATAATATCATTCTGGGGTTATGAAAAGTGGCCTTTATACACAGGTGGCTGCTCTATAGAGGTGACTGCTAATACACATTTGACTGTATCATCCTGCATCAATTGTTATTTTTGTATAAGTCAAACCTGTATTAGCGGCCACCTCTATAGAGTAGCCACCTGTGTATAAAGGCTACTCTTCGTAACCCCCAAATGACACTTTCTATAGAAATCAACCTGGACAGCTGAAAGACCACCTGTCTATAAAGGTCATTTCCTCAGGTGCCAGAGGTGACCGTTATAGACAGGTTTCACTGTATATATTATATTGGCTGCTTAGTACAGTGTGTAGTCTCATATTTGTAATGTATAACATGAGAACGAGGCTTTCGTGATTGATAGGGTGTAGCTTTTGAGCAAAAAATTCAGATTCCGGTTGACCTTGTGTGGTTTGTGTCTCCTCGCTACAAGCTAACGTTTAATGAAATTATGACTAATAATAACAAACCACGTTTTCAAACCAGATCTTTGTATTTCAGATTTTTCCGACAAACTTTCTTTTGCTATCAACATTTCTTTAATAGGCCATCAGCTTAACAATTTTCCTGAAGCCTTTTCCATTGAAACTGTACTAAAACAGAGCATTATCTGGACACGTAGGAAGGGCGGTAGCTTGAGTGGTGCTGTGATCTTTGCCACTTCCATTGTCGTTGAGCTAGCGGCAGAAGGAATGCTCTTGTTCTGCGCGGGGTCACCATTTGTACTGGCTACTTCGGTGCCAGATACAACAATATTAGACTGTTCCATGATGGACAATAAAGAGCAGAGAAGGACCAGGCGCAATGAGTGTTTAACAGAGATCTGATTAATCAATGAAAACTACAATATATATATTACATGAATAAGAGGCTAACATGAATGCGAGGCTCCGTCCAGGACAAAGCCACAAACAATATCAACTTTTGATCATGTATCAAACAGCCACTTTATCATTTGTTCTTGCTGAATATATGTGATCACCGATTGCTCACTTAACAGAGATCCTATGCTTGCTACACTACAGTGTCAGTTCTTCAAAATCCTTTCTCTGAATCCAAGCTTTCCTTAATTCTAAATTCTAATTGAGTTGACCCTTATTTGTTTACTAGCTAGTCCATAGCAATAATTTCATCAAACTTTGTCAAACTTGCAGGAAATGTAGCTCGGTTTCAAGGTGACCTTTTCAAAAACGGCTTCGTTAGATTCTGCACCAATTTGCATTGTTCAACTTTGACCTGGTTTGAGTGTTGGAGCTGTGCGAAGTGTTTCGAAAACTGTGCACAACCAGAGCCGTGTTGTTTCCCAAAGGTCGGAAAATTTGTGCTTGCTAATGAGTGGCAGGTGCCTGATTTTGAACAGACATACAAACAAACAAGCAAACATACAGACAATCGTTTGTGAAATGTAGATATAGACTAGTTACCTTGGATATAGATATGTACAGTTTGTTTATAAGCAATTTGTTTTTTGAACCATCACTCTACACTGCACTTCTGTTTGAGCTGATGTTCAATAGAGTATATGGTCACTTAAAGCAGGTAACTGGTGTAGCAGAGCGGACTGTTCTGTTTTCTGTCAGGATTCCATCTCATTAGTTTAGTGTTCAATGTCTCAAGGTGCCGAACTTGTTGTTCTTAATTTCCATAGCGACTGGTTGTTAAATGATATATTTTCATCTCATTATTTTGCTTTTGATCATCATAACAATCATCAACGTTATTATTTCAGTATCTGTCAGACTGCGACTCTGTCCTGTACATTATCAACGGCAGAATTGTAGAAAATGGATCTTACTCACAACTAATAGCTGATGACAAGGTGGGTTTACCCTTGGAGTAATTGATGCATGGTGCTGGCATCTACCTACTCTACGATGAACGTTTTTGTGGTCATTTTGATGGAGCGCACAGAGCCCAACTTGGCCACCATTATAACTTGTTTAAGTAAAACCGCATCTTCATTTTGTGCGTAGACCGTGCTACCAGCCATGTTACCCTGTAAGACCTGTTTGCATAATTATAGTTGAAAGCATTGGACTGAAATATGTACAACAACTAATTAAGGATCTACTTGTTTTTTCCTTTGCCTGTCTGTCTGCCAGCCTGTTAGCCTGTCGGTCAATTAGTCTGCCTCTCTGTCAGTCTATCAGTCTATCAGTCTGTCTGTCTGTCTGTCTGTCTGTCTGTCTGTCTGTCTGCCTGTCTGTCAGTCTGTCTGCCTGTCTGTCAGTATGTCTGTCAAACGTTATATGTATGTTTTTAATACGTCGTTTTCTTTGATACTGATGAATTTTGAAGGACATTGGACTATGTATAATTCTTTCTCTTTATTTTATCTCTCCGTTTTAGGAGTTTGCTGCCATGATGCACAAGTTTCATCCTATTAAAGACACTCCTGATATTCCCAAGGTCTTGCTAAACAGCACCACTGATTTATTGTCGCAAAATGGCACATGCATTTCTGCTGTGTCATTGCTACGGGCTCAGTCTGTCGTGGAGAGCATGATTGATGAAGAACTAGAGCAAGACAAAGAAGCCGAAGGTATATTGGCAATCCCAAGGGTTAATGTAGCATTTAACCTGCTTTTCCGACAGGCCAACGACAGGACTCATTAGAACTTATCACTGTTGTTCAAGTCCAAGGGGAATAATATTGGCAAGTAAGAAATTGCTTATACAGTGGGACTTGCCCGCTGACTTACCATGCTCTAACCAAACAGGTGTGTGGCGATGTCAAAAGTGAAAATTTTATGGAGCTACATAACATTTTAGCAAAGTTGCCTTCCACGTCACTAGCACTATGTATCCTGCTTGCTACGTTGCTATTTCCTGCTGCATCGCTATGGCCGTTTGCTATGCTTCGCCATACCTGGAACAGTTTGGATGCTTGCGAATCCCACCCACCCCCACCTTTCCTTGCAGTTTATTATCAATTCTTCACTGCTTATCGATATGACTGATGCTTGGTGGTGGAGTGTACAGGCTTGCAACAACAAGCAGCAGCATTTCCAATTAACTTCCTTTCACACACAAAGCACCAAGGCCAAAGCACTTTTCCAGGGTGTTGAGTTTAATTAAGTGTAAGGAATCCCTACTAATAAGAAGCATGGATTCTCCCAGGGAAGGTCACAGTGTCAATCATATAAGTGGGCTGTCAAACGAGGAAGCAAAACGACGAGGCTGTGGTCAAAATGTCGAAGTCAAATGGTGGGGCTGTAATCAAAAAGACGGAAAGCTATGCTCGTGTCGAGAACGAAAGCATACAATTGCCCCCTTTCAGATAAGAGGGCATTTCCGTTGCAAGTTTTGTAAAATGACAGTCTGTAAAGCCAAAAATCTTGTCGAAAAAGCACTGGACAGATGGCACATTTCAAGGCAGATTCTGGATACTTACAGATAGACAGAGAGCGCAACACAGATAACATAGCGTGTTTAGCGCTGTGATGGTTGCATAGTCAATCTATGGTAATACCGAATGCTCCATAATAAGAAAATACACCTTTGTTGATGACGGAGCTGTATTGTAGGCTTGACATTGTCTTTCGTCATGCAAAGGCCTTCTCAAGCTTTATGCCTATTCTACGACACTTGTTAATTATTTGGACTGTTCCCGCCAATCAAATTCCTAACTACGCTTCGCTTCCTACTCTCCAGTTGGAAAAAATCACCAGCAATCTGCTTCATCAGTGCAACAGGGTGCACAATACTGTTAATTTTCCAGATTTTGTTAACTTTATGAACTTTATGAATGATATTTATTTCAAATATATTATCTAGGCAAATTGATTGCAGTGGAAGAGCGTGCATCTGGTTCAGTGTCAGCTAGAGAATACCGAACTTACGCAAGAGCAGCAGGAGGTATGTCCCTGTTCAAGCATTTGCTGAAATATGTCGGTTCGTTTTATGTTTTCAAGTTGTCTTGCACTGTGCAGATAAACAAGGCTATGCGATCTGCTCTAACTCATTTGAAGTAGTTTAGTGTCCGTTTGCTTGTCATCAGAGGTGGGATGATTTGTCTATTAGTGAATTGTCAATTAAAACCAACGCCCGTCATCCACCAAAAGTTCATATGACACTGTAGTGGCTGACACGTGGTCAGTGTGATTTTGATGCCGTCATTGTGTAGTGACATGATTGTAAACCAATCCATCTGGCTTTTATTATATGCTGTGTCTCACAACATAGAGCTCTGGCAACAACGACTATATGTACTTGTTGGAACTCTGCCATCTCTCCCTGTCGTAGGACCAGAAACACATCAATGGAATGTGAAAGCCTCTATCTTGGTGCTTCTACAACACCCGGAATACAACCAGAAATTCCCTTTCATTTATTCAATCTGTTATTATATTACCTTTGTTAGCACCATGACCAATTGAGTACAATGAAACCTGTCTATAATGGTCACCTTTGGGACCCGATAAAAGTGACCTTTATAGAGAGGTCGTTAATAAAGGTGTGACTGTACCGGTTAACTTCGAGAACCGTGCTCATTGAGCATCTTCTAAATGTTTTCAAATTATTTTTCTTTTGCGTGTTATCATTTTAGGCCATTTAGGGTTATTCACAGGATTCTGACATTGAAATTTCTATAATCGATTTTGACCACCCTAGTGATCAATCAGAATTGGTTGTTAAACCACATGATATTATGACTCGTTTATTAAAACAATTCCTGTTTCAAAGCATTGTTGATGTTAATTTAACATTGATTGACTGTGCTTGTTCTTCTTCCAGGGTACATCGTTGTCTTCCTAACTTTGTTCATGATTGCCACTGTTATTGGCGGAACTGCTGTGACAGAGTGGTGGCTGACAAGGTTCCTGACGGCTTACAAAAATTACGAGGAAAATCATGTAAGGGCTTTCGAGTTTACTGTATTTACTTGGTTTAAGTTGGCAGTGTTTGTTGATTAATGGACCTTGCTGTTTTCCGAAGTTGTAGTAGGAGAAGCTAGCTTGTTGCTTGCTGCGGTCTTGTTCATGGACCTGGACCAAAGTGTAGTCCAGGACTTAATGTCCACTCCCATATACAGCTTTTGCCTTTTCGCAATCTAGTCCTGACTAGATGTTTAGTCTCAAACTACGCTATCCCGGTCCATGAATAAGGCCCCTGCTTGCTAGAGGATATTTAAACTCATCACCATAGATAAGTTGTTTTTGGCGGTGGTGCTTGGTTTGGTGGGAGCTGCGTACAAGCGAATAGCAGGAATTGGTTTGATGGTGTTGCTTCCCCGCGAATGGCAGTAGTAGAGATAGCATGACTGGTAACCTATGATAGTGGCATGTGTTGCTAATGTAGCCCAGGGACCAATGACCTAGGAAGACCAAGGATTATCTAGTGACCCCTGGTCAAATAGGATCACCTTACAGTGTTAACGGCATTACAACTCTTAATTCTGATGTTGTACTACTATAAACATTATTTACAACAAAAAATTTGTGTAAGTTGTAAAATGTCATCACAATTACAGTTTCGTTACTCGTGCCCATGCCTCGCAATGTCGGGCCAAGCGCGTGGCTTGTTCGAGGCTTATTCCAACCGCACTAACATCAACCAACAGTTGATCCATAAATGTTCTAATTGGACGCCCACAGCGACGCGGGTCTGTTGGTTGATTGTCAGGGTTGGTGACGACAGCTAACGGGGTCGTTGGACGGCGGATGGCGTGTCCAAACAAAGCCAAACGTTTTCTCGTGAGGGTCGCAGAGGCTGATGTTGTCACACAGTTAATTAGTGGATGTGCATCCAATAAACGTAGTTGACAACATTTAATATTGATTTTGTCTCTTCTCTCCCTTTTAGGCAATCAATGGCTCTAGGGTCTCCCTGTCAGATTTTCCAGACACTAATCTGTATATTACTATATATGGTCTGATGGCTGTCTGTGAACTAGTGTTAATATTGTTCTCTGTCGTTCTGTCAATGACAACATTTTTGCGAGCCTCTTCGAATTTACACAATTCAGCATTCATGTCTATCCTAAGATCACCAATGGCGTTCTTTGATGCAACTCCTACTGGAAGGATTCTAAATCGCTTGTCAAAAGATGTTGATGAACTTGATACCATGTTACCATGGCTACTTGAAAACTTCTTGCGGAACTCTTTGCGCCTTATAGTTTCATTTACTATCATGGCTGTTATCTTTCCTTGGTTTCTAATTGTAGTTGGAGTTCTGTTCATATTATTCTTGTTGCTGAATATTTTTTTTCGGCGGACTGTGCGTCAGTTGAAACGCCTGGACAACACAACACGATCACCCGTGTTCTCACACATCACAGCCACTGTTCAAGGACTGTCTACATTACATGCCTACGGACGCGATGAGGTGTTTAGCCAACAGTTTCATTCCCTGGTGGATGATAACACGTTGCCGTTTCTATTGTTTGCGCTGTCAAGTCGATGGTTTGCTATTAGGCTTGACTTCCTGGGTGTGCTTGTGTCGACAAGTATCGCAGTCTTGGTTGTGCTACTCAAGGGCAGTGTTCCATCGGCATTGGCTGGATTGGCTCTTACCTACAGCTTGAGGGTATGCTATGTTGTGTCGTATTGTATTCAGTAGCATCTGAGTTATTACTAAGTTCATATCCAGCAGACCAGAAACGATTGGTCTCTCAGCACAGATGGTCACTTTATACAGGTACAGTGAAACCTGTCTAGAATGGTCACCCTTGAGACATGAGGAAAATGACCCTTATAGAAAGATGGCCTTTCTGTCCAGGTTGAATTCTATAGATGGTGTCATTTTGGTGTTATCAAGAGTGACCTTTGTGCACAGGTGGCTGCTCTATAAAGGTGGCCACTAATACAGGTTTGACTGCATCAGTTTAACTTGAATCAACCTGGGCAGAAAGGCCACCTGTCTATAAATGTCATTTTCCTCAGGTCCCAAAGGTGACCATTATAGACAGGCGTCACTGTACAATTCTTTGCCTAACAATCGGAGTGGTAATATTTTGTGTATCGCATACTTCAATCTCATGGTTGTGGTGTGATTGTTACCAAGGTGACCGGATTACTTCAGTTCACGAGCCGTACTGCAGCCGAAACAGAGGCCCGATTTACATGTGTGGAACGTCTGAGTCAATACGCTTACAACATTGCGCAAGAGGCAACCACATTGGCTGGAAAATTTACACCCAGCAAAAGCTGGCCTGATCGTGGCGCAATTACGTTCAAGAATGTCTGCGTAAGTAAAGTGAAGTTCATGATGTTGGTATGCTGGAGTTCATTGTTATTATCTAGTCCAAAACTTACCGAATCAAGGGTTGTGTACCCTTGCTGACCGTATTGGTGGTACCCCTTGCTTTTTTCGATCCATACTCTAAGGGTACTGCTGGTGCATATTACTGATTTAGCTAATTTTTCATTCAAATGTGCCTATTTGTTTTTATTCAAAGGGTTATATTATTAAGTATCATTAACAGTAATGAAAGTACAGTATAAGAAATATGAGAAAGACTGTTGGCAGAAATGGTATGAGGAATGTCAAGGGTTGCATAATTGTATAATTGACGAGAATGTCATTGACCCTTTTTTATTCCACATGACCCTCTCGTAAATCTACAGAATGTCTTATTGGGAAAACACTATGAGGGTTGGGTTTACAGTGAAACCTGTCTATAACGGTCACCTTTGGGACCTGAGGAGAATGACCTTTATAAACAGGTGACCTTTCTGTCCAGGTTGGTTTCTATAGAAAATATCATTTTGGGGTTATGAAGATCGGCCGTTATACACAGGTGGCTGCTCTATAGAGGTGGCTGCTAATATAGGTTTGACTGTATCATGCTGATGGTGCTCTGACTGAGCAGTAAACATTACAGATACGAATTCAGCAATGTTTTTAATTGCACTAGTGTGTCTGACATAAGCCAGTTTGATAGCTGTCTTCTTCCATGTCCTTTAGTTGAGATATCGTGAAGAAATGCCACTTGTCCTGCGTGACATTAATATTTCAATAGAAGCAGAGGACAAAATTGGAGTTGTAGGTCGAACCGGTGCTGGTAAAAGCAGTCTGGCTGTTGCCTTGTTTCGTCTAACTGAACTAGACAGTGGCTCCATAACAATTGACGACACGGACATATCGTCAATAGGTAAGTTGAAGACTGTGTATGGAGGATGCTTGCTATTCAAACTTCCGCCATTATTAGTAATAGTATTACCATCATAGTGTTATTGCCTCCATATGAGTATAACCTCATTGTCCATATATGTCTGTTCAAAGATGTCCAGTGTTAGAGGTCTGCTTGTCATGTCGCAGTCCTGTTTAGCTTATACGTACTTGTTGTATCTGGGTGGAGAACGTAAGAATAAAGTACATATCTATAACTTTACAATGCTTGTTGAAGATATATACCTGCCTTTCTACCCACATCTTTGTAACAAAATTGTTGCATGAAGGAATTGTCCAATGTGCATGTAGACTGTAGAGTATAACTCTCGGCACTTGATTTCCCTCTCTCTTTAAAAATTCGGAATAATTCAGATAAACGCGACCAGCCGACCATGACTCTGATGAAAGAAGTTGTAAAGCTTAACTGTTTGATCAATTAAAACAATATGAAACTGTTTAATTGCGAATTGAATTCCACCATGAGTCTACACTCCGTGTGTTGCATCCTTTTTACTTTGTCAGAATTGCATCAGTTGCGCTCCAGCTTGTCTGTCATACCGCAAGATCCTGTGCTCTTTGTGGGAACGCTGAGGTACAATTTAGACCCATTTGATGCAGAATCTGACGAGAAAGTTTGGGATGCTCTGCGAAAAGCTCATCTAACTTCAATGGTAATTATTGCAAGAACCTGCCAAATCCTATTTGGGATTTATGTTTGGTATTTTGCACTGTGGGGAGAGGTATTGGTTAGTACAGTGAAACCTGTCTATAACGGTCACCTTTGGGAACTGAGAAAAATGACCTTTATCGACAGGTCCTGTCTATAAAGGTCGTTTTTCTCAGATCCCAGATGTGACCGTCATAGACAGGTTTCAATGTATAATTAATATATGTCAAAGATACTCATGAGCTAATCAGACTTACTATTATGTAGTAACTCTTTCAAATTGTTGAAGACAGGTGGTCGTTTAAGACAGGTATACTTGACTGTAATTCCATGTTCTTCATTAAAGAATGCAAACAGCTGAATCATTGCCTTATAATTTACCAGGTCGAAGAGCTGCCACTCAAACTTCAAACTCACGTGGTTGAGAATGGAGCAAACTTCTCCGTTGGCGAAAGGCAGCTAATATGCATGGCAAGAGCACTGCTGCGAAGTAGCAAGGTTTGTTCGTTGGCTTTTGGGTTTACTATTATTTCGTAAACTGCAAATAGTTATTCAAAATTTCTCCTTCTGCTGTTGCCAGTTCGTTGCCCTCTTTATTTCTTGATAATATAGAAATGGGATTTAATTGCTCAATTCCTGTTTCTGCTTCTGTTCTAGATCCTAATTTTAGATGAAGCAACTGCTGCGATCGACTCAGAAACAGGTATTATCCCAATACAAAATGTTAAATTATTTGTTCGTCTACCATTGTGATATTGATAAGGATTTATGTTTTGGGGCTTTCTGGCAGCAAATGTTGATGATGAACAGACATTATGGCTTAAATCACTATTTAAATGCTTTTTAACTTCTAATGTAGGACAGTATATCATTCATTGGAAGCATTGATCATGATTGATTACTCTATGGATCCAAAATGCACCATCTAAAAATCGTGCGAAAAAGCACGTGAATTTGAAAAAGGAAAGAAAAATCATGTGGAAATTGCCCTTTTAACACACTTTTAAGACGGTTTTTCACATGATTTTAAGTTTTTCACATGGCTTTCACACGGTTAATAGTGTCAACCATTTTTATTAGCCCTGTGACATAAAGCCTTCCAGCTTAACATGGCTCTATGAGTTTGTACCTGGATAAGTGGGCATGCTATGTCCTTCATGCGTCTGAAGTACAATCTTGTCTACTCTTATCTTTCATGTTTTCTAGATTCTAAGATTCAAGACATGATCCGTTCATCTTTCAAGAGTTGTACCATGCTGACGATTGCTCATCGAATCAACACCGTCATGGATTGTGACAAGATATTGGTGCTCGACGAGGGCAAGGTAGGACCCAACATCGCGGCTTCTTTAGGGGAGGATTGACTTAAAAGGACATAATGTAGCTGAGAAAGATGCGTGAAGTTATTGGTGGCATGTAAACACCCCCAGTTTCATTTTAGGTCGAGTTTTTACTTTTCAATTCCTCCAAATCCGTCAAAAAAACTGGTCATAGGGGAAGAGGAAGTTCAAGGCGTCGTAATTACACCCAGTAAGCTATTGTTTAGCATATTGAAGAAAACGTGACAGACTCGCATTCCGAACTGAGAAGTTTCGGATGGAATTACTCATAGCCACTGGACATCGAAATCTATTTCAATAGTATAGATCTGTTTGTGATACGTATGCAAATACTGTAGCTAGACGCGTCACTGTACCACATAGATCGGACGAAGTGATATTCGGTTTATTTGTATTTCCGTTAAGTTTCTGTAATCTGTTTACTATTAGGCAAGTTTTTTTAATTAAAATTGATATTTTATACGGTGAAACTTGTCTAGAATTATCTACAAATTACTTAATAAAATTAACCGAATATGAACCTAAAATAACCTATAGGCATGTTGTTACCAATATTGTTTGAAAATGTCATCCATGTGAAAGCTATTTGCAAAATTTTGAGGCATAATGTCAAAGATTTCAGGGCTTCGCCCCTCGACCCCACCAAGGCGCTAACTTGGGCCTTAAACAGTGCGGAACGGTCCCCAGCTGTAGTCCCAATGAACTCTGGTTAAAGGAGCTTCTCCCCTACTTGGTTTTGTCCCCCTAGACATTTTAGGGAGTTGCCGCCACTGGAATGATTACTAAATTCAATTGTCTAATTGCAGGTTGTTGAGTTTAATTCTCCAGAAGAACTCCTTGCGAATCCAAAGTCGGCCTTCGCCAAAATGGTAGCAGCGTCAGATTCTGGCAAATATGCTCCACCCGCGAACGATTCAGCAAATAATATTAAAGAAAAATAAGTATATTCCAGAAAACCTGAGCTCATTAAATTTGAGTATATTAACTGCTGTTGGGAATAAATTAGATTATGATTATGTAAGTAATTGTAAAGAAAACTGCTTGTTCTTCATTATTTAATTATTGTTAATTTATAATTGATTCTGAATTTAGTAGTTTGCTGTGACTTTAAACTGTTTTTGACGAAATTATTATTATTGATTAAATTGTAAAAATATATTGGAAATGCTTGAATCTGGATGTGTGTGGATGGACATTCTTCTTCGATCAAGGAAGTGGTGGACCTGGCTGATTTCAAGCAGGAGTGAGCCAGAAAATTTCAGAAGGAGGAGCTAGGCTCCCCCGACAGGGTAGGGGGTCAGCCAAACAGCGTAAATTTCTATAAAATGCGTAAACACTGAAATCAATAACAAATTCGCATTTCTGAGCCGCATAATACTGCACGTCGCAATTAGCTCGTCATCTGGATTTAATCAAGCACGACGACTGATTTAAACTGGATTGTGTAAGAGATTGCTACAACTACAAGCTTAATCTTCCCTGACAGAGTAGCTGCAGATTTCCAGATGGGGGGCTACAGCCCCCCTCTGGCGCCACCCCTGATTTCAAGCGTCTTTGTCGTAGGCGCTTAGAAGCATAAATTTGTTCGTAGTGATTCACAATGTATTTTATCTATTCGTGTAATCTTTATCCCCTCTCTCTTTCTGTATATGTGATTATTGTTGATATTAGTAATCTCAGTTATATTCTTTCGTAGCATATATCACCTCTGTTATTGCTTACCAGATTTTATGAATAAATGATGATGATGATGATGATGATGATGAAGAAGAACACGCGGTCACAATTCTCGCGTGTACATTAATACTCTCCGGATCAATGATCGCTATCATTTCTTTTTTCATCGTGCTGCTCGTCATTGGAAATCTTTATTCCCGAAGACGTGGTAAATTCGAATTCCTTGGCGTCATTCAAATACAAACTTAATTCGATTTTATCTTAGTTTAGTTAATTATTAATCGTATTTTATATAACCGTGTAGTTTAAGTGCTGTTTGTAACTGCCTTTGACACGTGTATTCTTTTTGAATTTCAATTTCAAATAATGACACATGATGATGATGATGATGATGATGATGATGATGATGATGATGATAATGATGATAAAGAACGTCTCTGCATCCTCGAGCTACTGTCGCTCGAGTCGAGAAGGCTAATAGCAGATCTCACATTATTCTACAAGGTTGTTCATGGAACAGTACAGCTCAGATTACCATCGGATGTCCGTCTTAATAATTTACGAACACGTGGACACTGCATGCGTTTCCATGTTGACACCGCTAAAAGTAATTCAAGACATTTCTATTTTTTCAATCGGGTCGTACCCCACTGGAACGCACTCCCTGAAGAGATAGTTAATTTAAAATCATTTTATTCTTTCAAGAAACACATTGCTTTGTACATAACCTGATATTACCTTCGATGCTAAATTCACCGTATAGTTTAGGTGGAATTTTTTCCTTCTATACGTGTATTCTGTTTGAACTATTTTTTTCTTCAAATAAACAGACACATGATGATGAGGATGATGATGCCTGATGATGAGGTAACATCTCTCTTAAACTGACTAGCTAGTGAGTTGTTGTTCGAGGTTAGCTGCAAGAACTATATCAGTCCAAACTAACCTTCAAACAGCAGGAGAGTGTTGATTATCAAAGCCGCAAAGCGCCTAATTAATTTTAATGGCGAGTACTTGTTATAAATCATTTATTGTTATTCCCTGCATTTTCATCGATACTGGCATTCTTTTCCTTTATTGCACGTAGAATCCCAAGTTTACCAGCTTTTTACACAACAGCTTCATTGATAAAAAAAAATAAAATAAAAACGTTTGTTCATGGACAGTATAAGATGATTTGATGTCGTCAGAGTCGCTTGTTCATTTAAAAGTGAGTTGGAAAATGTTAGTATTCCAGATTAAAACCAAGTTTTAAGTCTATAGATGTTTCGTTATCTCCATCCTGCTGTATGGCTGTGAGACGTGGACACTGAAGGCGGAGAAGGAGCGAAGAATCGCAGCGTTTGAAATCAAGAGCTTCCGGAAGCTGTTTGGGTATTTCATACCGCAAGCGACGCACTAACGACTTTGTCCAAAGCGAAATGAGAAGACTAGCCGATGCCATGGTGAATCTCTCCTAGGAACCATCAAGAAGAGGAAACTTACCTGGTTTGGACACTTGACGCGACATGACAATCCATCAAAAACCTTTCTGGAAGGGACGCTACCAGGGGCCATTTTCATGGACCGGGACTAAAGCGTAGTCCAGGACTAAATACCAAGTCCCATATACAGCCTTTAGCAATTTAGTCCAGACTAGACGTTTAGTCCTGGACTATGCTTTTGTCCCGGTCCATGAATACGGCCCCAGGAAAGAGATGGCGACGTGGTGGCGACCTGAGCAATCTCGACGATAGAGAGAGATGGAAGAAGACGTCAAACTCTGCAGCCCTCATGTCCTCCGACGACCACGGTCAAGGGATGAGTGAGTGAAGTGTAAGTCCTTCTTTCCTGTCAAATGTATGTATGTTTTTATTAGTATCTTTGACAAATCAATCAAATCAATAAGCGCTCTAAAGACATCACCATGGAAGCGTTCGCTATACCCCCATCGGATTGAGGCTATACCCCATCTCCCGTGATGCACCTGTCCTTGGCGCGCATTCTCCGCTTGGCGACGGCGATGATTGTTGTTGACACGAGCAGCGTCTTTTCACATTGGCCATTGCCCAACTCAGCAACTCGTGCACCCATCACGAGCTCTCCGACTTATGGTACGTCGTTCCATTTGTTGCTCCAGCTTTGTTTTGCTACTATGTTTGATCTGTGTTTTCTTTGTTGTGGGTTCTAAAGGCTAAAGCGAGCGTACGAGCTCTGTTAACTTGGCCCCTTGGGGTTGCTTTTCAATGCTTGCCGCATGCTATGCTAACTAGACCGAATGCCTTGGCATAAGCCAGCTGATGCTATCTGCTCCCATTGAATCTGAAGCTTTTACCTGAACATTAGGCCGACTTGGTTTTGTTGTAGCCTGTTGAGCAGTTAAATTTTTAATACAAAACATTTAATTATTGAACGTTCCGAGACTGCCACTGTTGTGCTGCCTGCGTCAGGTACATGAAATGCCGAAGGCATAATACGCATAATTTTGTTCCTGTTAGGCACTCTCTCCTACTGTTAAACTGCATCTGTTGCCCATAAACAACCCTTTAACATTGTTTATTTGTGTATGTTATGTTTCTTCTGCAAATTGCGTTTGTGTTGATGAGACCTAACCTAACTCGAGATCTGCCATGGCCATAAATTAGGCCTATGTTCGCTTTCTAATTAAAATTTCAACAGCAGCTGTCACTTGCCAAATTCAACTGGTCTTGTTTCTTTTTCTCAGATAGAATAACAACTTATGCCATCGTGAATGTTCTCGTAGTCCACCACTCACAAAGTTCTAAGTTCTTTCTTTCTAGTTTTATGAGCGAATACGATGCACATAATTAATCGCCATGGTGATAATAGCGTAGAGTCTGCATTAATTATGTGTTTTGACTGGGAGGAAAATTCGAAATTGTTGCAAATACGTCTATCTCAGGACAGATCCTTGAGCACCTGAAAGGATTTCATTGTGTTGGTGCTTGAGAATATAACAATGATTGATTGGCTTAGGAATGACCTAATTTCATTGTTTTGCTGATAAACAACTTGAAATATTTCACTTTCGAAAGTGCACTTATAAACCTTAGTGCAGAAATATCTTAGAAGCTAAACAGTGTGGTTTTACCATTGAGGTAACATTTGCAGCGATGGATAATTTGAATGTGTTCTGTTTGAACCATTTGCAATAGTTAACAGATAATGCAAAGAAAAAACATGCTATGATTTTATGCAAGAAGCCAAGCACTATTTTTGTAAAAGTGGTATGTGGCTTACACCTTTTTAGCTAACCACAAATTCTACAAATGCCTGGTGGTATTCCTGTGGTATTCCACGTCTATTTTAAATGGAGAAAAATATGGCGCTTTAAACCTAACTGGTTGGCAGAGGTAAAGATGTTGGCTTTTGACTTATTATTTCGAAGCATCCTTCCTTATTCCAAATACCCAACAACAAAGTAAGGTACATCTTGGCAAATCCATGAATAAAACCGATTTGTGTGATTTTTGTGTTGAATTTGCAGCAATGGCTAGCATCGTTTGAAATAATTTCTTCAATTAAAGTCAGCTATAATGAGATTTATTGTGATGCTACCCTCAACGCTGGGCTGCAAGCAACTCCTGACACAACCTATACCAGGATTGTTTACGCCAGCAGTTACAGATTCTCTGATTGTCAGTCATCGCAAACAGCATTGCGGAACTATTTGTTAAGAAATGAAAACCCTCATTTATTGAAGCAATATTATTGAAAATGATCTGGAAGCGCTTGAATATCGATATTGTATTGGTGAAGGAATGGTGGTTTGGGACCAAAAGCACTTGTCGATATAGAAAAAAATCCATTAACGGTGATACCGGTATTATCGTATATTACTAGCTGGTCCGCGCTGCTAACGCAGCTGCATCCAGCGTCGTTGCTTCGCATTTGGGCCGAGGTTGATTAGTCCAATACAAATCACAGTTTTCAGTTCAGCCAATAAACCAGTATCTCCTACCTGAACATAGTAAAATCAACTTTAGAAACATTACAAATAGCTGGTTCGACCTGCTACTCAGCTTCACCCAGCGGCGAACGCTGCGCATTGTTCCTCAGCTCAGCTACGGCTCCCAAGAGACTGAAATCGATCCTTTCGAACTATTCGAGCGCAACTGTTTGCAAAGGCAAGCAAGGGAAATTCAAGGTGCCCATTCCACAGCAATAATTTCATCAAACTTTGTAAAATTTGAAGAAAACATAGCTCGGTGTCAAGGTGACGTTTTCAAAAACAGCTCCGTTTTATTCTGTACCAATTTGCAGTGTTCAACTTTGACCTGGTTTGAGTGTTCAAGCTGTGCGGTGTGTTTCGAAAACCGTGCACAACCAGAGCCGTGTTGTTTCCCATTGAAGGTCGGAAAATCCGTACTTGCTAATGAGTGGCAGGTGCCTGGTTTTGAACAGACAGACAAACAAACAAACAAACAAACATACAGATAGACACTTGTGAAATATATAATAATAGATTATTTAACAAAGACAGACGATAAATGTTATGTGGGGCTACAAAAATGTTACCGTTGTCAGTGAAATACTTGTAATACCGATACAGGGAAACCTGTCTATAATGGTCACTTTTGGGACATGAAAAAATGACCTTTAGGCCTACAGACAGGTGGCCTTTCTGTCTAGGTTGATTTCTATAGAAAGTGTCATTTTGGGGCTATGAAGAGTGGCCTTTATACACAGATGGTTGCTCTATAGAGGTGGCCACTACTACAGGTTTGACTGTACCGTGATTAGAGAAGTTGGCTGTGTATAGTGACTTTGCTTAGTCCTCTTAAGACTCGACATGTCAGTTGTCAGCTTGATTCTCGGTTTGTTGTATGTTTTGTCCTGAAAGCCTTCTTCAGATTTGTAATTAACTAATTAGTCATTATTATGTTTTTCTTTTCTTGCTGTTTTCAGGCATCATCTTATCGGAAAGGAGCGATGCAAGGAAATAACAAGAAGAAAGGTGCGTGATGCAATTCAGGCAATCAAGAAAATGCTTTGTCGTAGTTCTGCACAGTGGATCCTGTCTATATTGGTTACGTTTAGGACCTTAGGAAAATTACCTTTATAGACAGATTCTTTCCAGGTTGATTTCTGTAAAAAGTATCATTTTTGTAGTTTTGAAGAGTGGCCTTTATACACAGGTGACTGCTCTATAGAGGTGGCTGCTAATACAGACGTAACTGTATGACGGAGTAGGAGAAAAAGAGACGCAACCGCTGTGCTCAGCACATATGAAACATTTGAAAATGGATTTCAACAGATGACGCTGATTAATATAGATACAGCACAAGGCTTGTATAATTAACATTTACATGCAAATGACATCACATTTTATTTAAAAACATCTAAAACCTCCCATTACATCATGTCTAAAAATAACTCAATCTAGAATATTCTTATTATGCAATACAGTCAAACCTGTATTAGCGGCCACATCTATAGAGCAGCCACCTGTGTATAAAGGCCACTCCTCATAACCCCAGAGTGATACTTTCTATAGAAATCAAGCTGGACAGAAAGGTCACCTGTCTATAAAGGTCATTTTTCTCAGGTCCTAGAGGTGACCGTTATAGACAGGTTTCACTGTATACAAAACAAAAAATCAATTATGTAATGCCTTCTAGAACATTCTACAGTATTCTAGATTTGTTACAGTGTATAATTAACAAATGAATGAGTACAAGCATAACAATAGTATGGGAATATTAAGCATTAGGAACGTAGCCTTACTGGAGGATTATCCGTTAATGGAATGAGGCTTTATCTAAAAAATAATTAATCCAGATGTTGGTCTTGTCTTAAGTCATCAAAAGTATCATTAAATTTGCCTTGATTTATGTAAGGAAAGGATAATTGCTTGAAAATGGCTGCTTTTGCATCGATTGACGAGCCTAATTAAGAATGAATGGATTACCAACTGCCCTTCGTCAATTGTAAAATTAAGTCCACAAGTTGAAACCCACATGTTTAATCCCTTAAAAATAGCCTTTCAAGATAGAGTCATTATACTTGAGTGCTTATGTAGAGGACGAAGAGACGAAGATGGAGGCGTTCGTATTCCACATAATATATATTTGAGAGAGAGAGGTTGCTGGCCCCACGTCAGGGAGAGATTGCAGAGTTTAAAGGAGTACATATAGTCGTTGGTGCCAGAACTCTATATCGTGAGACACACAGTGTAGATAAGAGGACAGACGGAGTTGTTAACACGACGAAGTACAGACAGCAAAGAAAATGATTACAGGAAGACACGGCTACAAATTCTTACAATCACGTGACTACACAACGACGACATCAAGTTAACACTGACCGCGCGTCAGCCACTACACTTTCTTAGATAAAATAATGAAAATAATTTTTTTTTAAGTTAAAGGAAATCTCCATGCAAATAAACTCATCTTAGAAATATCAAAATAAATTGAAAATCCTGAAAGATTCTTGCAAATTTGGAATAAATCAGATAACAATGAATTCTTTTTTAATCGAAACGTTTTAAATCAAGATTTTAATGCTGTCTTTCGTGAGTAATTTGCCTTTGGTCCGTTATGATGTTTATTTGGAATACTCGTTATTACATCAGGTGCCAAGCCAGAGCTTACTGAAGAGCAAAAGCAGGAAATCCGGGAAGCGTTTGATTTGTTTGACACTGATGGTTCGGGAACAATTGACGCAAAGGAGTTAAAGGTATGCTGTTCTAAACTATTTGCAAAGAAACAAAACTTCATTGAATTAGATGCCACAGTTATTTTAAAACTGCCTCAATGTTAATAAAGTAAAACCTGTCTAATGTCAATAAAGTAAAACCTGTCTATAATGGTCACCTTTCGGACCTGAAGAAAATGACCTTTATCGACAGGTGGCCTTTCTGTTCAGGCTGATTTCTATAGAACGTATCATTTTGGGGTATCAAGAATGGCCTTTATACACAGGTGGCTGCTCTTTAGAGGTGGCCCTTCTGATACTGGTTTAATTGTAGTCAAAAATAGACATTTTATATGTGATTACGTTATTGATTTGCCCTAAAATTGTAAGATTGATTGACAGAAACAACTGATCATACAGTGAAACCTTGTTATCACTATGCTTTTCCAATCAAAACTCATGACAATAAGCAGTTCATGGTATTAAGTGGGATAAATAGTTGATTCAGACAGAGCTTGGTTCTAAAACTGATATGATGTTAACTCATGTCCTGCTACTGACGTATATATACGTTTTTGAAACAAGTCAAAAGTAGCAACATATAACCAATCAGAAAGTTAGTCCCTAGCAATCAGCCAATAAGCAACCGATAAAGTGATTTCAAGTCTTCATTTAACTAGTTTTGTAAGCAGGACAAGGGTTAAGCCAAGTCATAATATTAACCAAAGTGATATTATACACTGTAATTTTCTTCTGATATTTAGAACAATTTTCCTATGCATATAAAATTGGAAATTTAGTTGAACTTGATTGATACCCCACCTAGGCCTGCACACTGTATGACTATTATGCAAGTGACGAGTCGACGGAGTCGTGCATGCTCTTTGTGAGCACAGATTAGAATGAATATATTTGTAAATAGCAGGATGATAGAGAAGAGATATTGAATCAGCATTCCTATTGGTGCAGCACATTACCTAATGCCGCTACATGTGTGTTGTTGTTTTAGGTTGCCATGCGTGCGCTTGGATTCGAACCAAAGAAAGAAGAAATCAAGAAGATGATAGCAGACATTGATAAAGATGGCTCAGGAACAATAGACTTTGATGAATTCCTCCTAATGATGACGTCGAAAATGGTAAGGTGTTCTGGAAGAGCGATGTGCCGTGCCTCTAATGTGTCTTTATTTGTAATGATGTTTCACAAGTACAGTGAAACCTGTCTATACCGGTCACCTTTGGGACTTGAGGAAAATGACCTTTATAGACAGGTGGCCTTTCTTTCCCGGCTGATTTCTATAGAAAGTGTCATTCTGGGGTTATGAAGAGTGGCCTTTATAGACAGGTGGCCTTTCTTTCCCGGTTGATTTCTATAGAAAGTGTCATTCCGGGGTTATGAAGAGTGGCCTTTATACACAGGTGGCTGCTCTATAGAGATGGCCGCTAATACAGGTTTGACTGTACCATCTTAATTACATTATGCCGTGTGTGCATTTGCTTGTGAACTCAGCTCGGTGCAAAATAGATGTACTTCGGAATGAATGACAATAATGATGATGATGATGGTTTATCTCTTTCTTGATTTTCTTCCTTGAAAGGGTGAAAAAGATTCAAAAGAGGAGATTTTAAAAGCGTTTCGGCTATTCGATGACGATAATACGGTATGTATACGACACTCCGGGTCGCTATTCTTGTGGTACTGGCTTCTCACCAAGAAATAAACGCGGCAGACAGATTCACGAGACGAACAGACTCAACAACTCCTTGTCCGTAACGTTTACTTTCATTCACCAAACAGAACAGAGCCGGTTTTTCTAAGAAAACATATCACAATAAAAATGTCATTAAGTAATCTAGTTATTAAACAAGAATGCATGAAACGAGTAAATAGAAAAATATATACACAATACCTTCAGTGGTCGCTCCAACACAAGAATATATACAAGCGAATCGACGTGCTCCTCTCTGCATGGGAGACTTACGACGAATAAATTTACAATTAAATTATTAAAAAACAAACAAATTTCGAGAATCAAATATCGCTTCTGACGTAGCATGTCTAATTAAAGTTGGAGGCCTGGAGCCCAGGCTCTGAAATATCGCATTCGAAATTGGCGGTAACACGGTATGCAGAGAAATTTGGGACGAACAAGATCGAATGTTATTATTTTGATTTGGTATATAAATTATGGTTTTGTTTATTGACAACAATTATATCAAATTTTTAATTAGTTTGTAATTTGTATCATTATCAAATTGTATGTCAGAAATAAACCTGTGTTTATCTATCTGTAATAGTATGGTTTGGTGATTTGCAATGCAGTGCAACCTCGTTAATATCGCTAGGCTATACGAACTGAAGCAGACGCAAAGGGTTCTGTAGCAATCAATTACCGGTTTGACAATGATGATGATGAAACGGTGTTGTTACGAGAACAACCCGTTCCTCTTTTTCTTCGTGACACCATTGCACACGGAATTCCACAATTTACGGTTACATACATCAGACTTAGTGTACAACGAGAAATCTAGGTTTAACAAATCACGATACGAAAACGATTGACCATGACGACGACGAAACATAGATGACGGTTGCCACCAAAGGCAGTCATGGAGAGGTTGGGGAGCGTACGATTCGGAGCGCATTACAGTTTGACAATGGATATAACGACATAGATTGTGTGATTTCCCTTTTCATTTGCTCAATCTTCCTTGTTTAATTCCAGGGGAAAATTTCCTTCAAGAATTTGAAGAGAGTAGCGAAAGAGCTAGGGGAAAACTTGACAGACGAAGAACTACAGGTAATGAGTCATTTAGCCGAAGTTGTCAATCAGATCTTTATGTGCAATGGTTCATAACTGGGTATAGGTTTGACAAAATGTCACACACTGACACTGAAATCTTGGTCATTGGCCTATCGATTGACAC
>OFHS01000882.1:4814-33885 GCA_900245855.1 Calvadosia cruxmelitensis
AAAAGCAATATTTCTGCTAAAACGGCCTTAAAATTGCGTGGCCAGAGCGTTTCAAGTGATTTGTTTTATCAGTTTTTGACAGCTTCCAAGAACAAGCTCCTCTTGATGAACAGGACCTAACCCCCGTCTTTGGCACGAGCAACGCGAGCAGCATTCAAATGCTATTGTTCGGATCAAATTCCACTTTACAAAAACAAAAGAAGTGCGAGTAACTCATTCACCAGATGTGCTCACCATTCACAAGTCGCGCCAAAGACGGGGGTTAGCTCCTGTTCAACAATCGCAACTTGGTTGGGTTCACTCTCACAGGATCACAGCTGTGCTTCCTCCAATGCCTAGGCGCAAACGAAATCAGCCAAGGCGACACTTCACAGCTTCCTCAGCTTTCCCCAGTGCCTAAGCACAAACTGCACAATAATAACAAACTCTTTCTGTCCGAACAACATTTCTAAGCCATCATGATCTTCAAAATCAACCAACTAAGCTGAGAACAGCGAACAATTCCCGAACCATGATCGAACCACGTTGCATCAACCACAATACGAGGTTCAATTGTGCAACACAATGATAGACAATTAGACATCGTGACTGCTCAGGTGCTTCCGCTATTCATAAACTAGTTGAATTGAATAATTATTCTTTAAATCCCGCAAGGGGTCCGTAGAACCATACATTTCGATTGACTTCAAGCAAAACGAAACTCGAGCAACAACTACAGCAAAGTAAAGGCTTTTCAAACTCAAGTCATGAACAACTGTCGCAGCAGTTACAACGCATGCGCAATTATCAGACAATGTAACCACATTCAAATTTATGATAAAGTAAGTCTAGTATAAAACCAAAACTTAGCACAGTTGCGTAAGCACAGTTCAGCGCAAATCTACTTCACCATAACATCATTAATTGTTAAGGCCGCTAATTTGATAACTGCGCGTGCGCACACAGATGTACGTGAGTTTAGCGTTTCAGACAACTTCACGATTACCGTGAGATTATCCACTTCGAATTTTTAAAATAGGTCAAATTAAAAAGAGGCTAAAATTGAACAGAGATCGATGTCTTGAATGGATTTTTTAAAAACGGATCTGCTTGTGGAGTTTAAAATGTCAAGGTGAGAAGTGGAGAGCGAGTTGTAAAGCCGAGCAGCTAACACACAGACTGCGTTCTTCTTGTAGGCGGTGTTCCCCAAGGTAGTTGTTAGGACCCATCCTGTTTAGATAGAAGAAGCTGGACCGGATCTATTATCAGCAGTGGTGGAAGTAGCGAACTACAAGTACTTACCTACTTGTAGCGAACTACTTTTCTATGTAGCAAAGTAGTTTTTGACTACATTTTTCAAAACGTAGTTGCTACTGTAGCTAACTACTTTTTAACTACAGAAGTGTAGTTTGTAGCGAACTACTTTCTGATTTAGGACAATCATTTTAGCTACTTTTTCCACATTTATTTGCATCTGATTTTTTCGAATTCCAAGACGGTAGCACACTGTTTCCTGAAAACGGCTTGAAAGTTGAGGGGCACTGCCCATTACAACTATTATAATCGACTTGAAAGTAGCATAATGATTGAAGTCTTGTTCGTGTAACAAGACGTATATTCTGTGGATAATGGTAAAAAGCGAAAATTCTTGCTTCTGATTGACTTTGTCAGAAAATGAAAGTAGTCAGTAGCGAAGTAGTTGGCTACTATTTGGGAACAGTAGCAAATAGTAGTACTAGCTAAATACTTTATTCCTCCTGTAGTTGTGGTTGTAGCAAATAAAGTAGTCAATCCACCACTGATTATTAGACTGTTTGCAGTCGAGAGCGTTTTGCTGTTTTCTCTTCCAGTTCAATAAAGGGTCATGTCTGAAATTCTTAGCTGCAGTTACCATGAAATAATTATGTTGTTCTAGAAGTAAACAGAACAGATTCGCGGCCAGTTGTGTTTTTCATGCACACGTGAGATGTTGCGGCATTGTGCGAAATTCTAAGAACAATAGAATTTCAAAGAAAGTCGCCTATGAAATTATTCAATTTGAATAAAATTCGAGTCGTATTGTCTGTTGCCGAGTGGCCGAGTTGTGGCTGGCGTTGCTCGCTTCTCAAATTTGATTCAACAGATTTATGAACTGGATAAAAGAACAACGTTGAAGAAAAGCGCGAGAAATTTGATGTCACTTATATTTTCGACAACAACGAACAACGCTAGTACACCAACAAAACACACTAATTTCAAGAATTGGCAAAGAAATTTCTCGATGCAGAAGCAGCGTGTTGCTGTTGCAACAACTGAATAAAGACAACACTCTTCCAACATTTAGCTCTCTCAGGCCTTCCTCGAACATGGTACATTGCTTTGCGGTTCCATGTACTTCGTATTAAAACCAGCTAGATTCCCCAGACATGCAAACTCTGCTTTGCATGTTGTCGCCAGTCATGTCGCTGGTTTCGCCTCTTGGCGTTTCTTCCCTTGTCTTTGCAGCTTTTGTCATGTTGCTTTTTGCTGCCCACTGCTACACCAAGCGCAACACAAGAATTCACACGCACCACACAGTTTCTACAATAAATAGGTCGATTCAAATGGACAAAAAAAGTAAATGAAAAATAATGGAAAATATTTGAATACTGCCTCAAGTATTCGAATATCTGCGACTACCAGAATTCAAGCCCGTATACGAATAATATTAGAATAATTGCTATTCGATTAGCATCACTAAATTGCACGTATTAAGTTTGATTGTCAAATATTTCAGTCTGCTGCCATCTTATTGTTGTCGCAGGCAACCCGGATGATGTGTATGACCTACTTGTTATTGGCGGAGGATCTGGTGGGTTGGCATGCTCAAAAGAAGGTAGGCTCTACCTGGCATGGCACAATATTGTATTCATATCAGATAAGTTTCATATTTAGGTGTCTTACTAGATCAACATTTCACGTTCTTAGCCAAATTGTAAATAGTACATAATACAATTAAACCCAGTTTACACAAGCAAGTTTTACTTGACAAGTTTTTCTTGCCCGTGTGCATTGCAAAACTTGACAAGTTTCCATTTGTCAAGTACACTGGTTGAAAAACAAGGCTGCTAGTTCTTACTTGACAAGTCCACAAACTTGGTCGTGTGCATGGGACGACAAGGAAAACTTGTCAAGTTTTTCCGAAAATCTTGATTCATTTCTTGAAATGAGGCAGTTACTATGGCAACACGATCGCAGAACAGTGCCTTCTCACTCCAATTTAGGCATGTTTATTCGTAACCGTCCAATTTAGGCAAGTTTATTTGTAACCGTGCAGTACTGCATCAAAATTATAGTGGATTTCTTGGATCAAATTGTTTGTCAATCCTCGCGCGTATCTTTTCTTTCCTGCATTGTCCAAGGTCGACGCTCACGAACACGACGTCGGTTTCTGGTTGACCCTAGAATTAGCATGAACGTAGCAAGGCCACACGCTCTCTCAAACGTTTCTTAGACACGGGAGCCGCTTCTTCCTTCGCTGATTGAAGGACAACCGTAAACTCAAGAAATATGTCGCAGCAGCTAGAGATGCATGCCGTTACAAGCCTCCATGGCAACGCAGGGTTTGCCCACTGTCTTTGCAGTTTTAAAGAACTTGTCAAGGAAAACTTGCTCGTTTAAACTGGCCTTTATCCTGCCACATTTTGATTGCTTTGCTATAGCATGGGGAGTATTATGTTATGCCGCCTTGTATTGTAAATCTGTGATATTGGTTGCCATGACTGCTGAGATCAGTCTAAGAGTAATTTTGTTGGAGACATGTTGTTGTTATTGTCTTTGTCTGATCTGCAATTGAGGGATACGTTAGTGTGCTGATGTCATTACATTTGGCAATGAACAGGATGGGATTGGTCGTTTTGTTGGCCACAATGCTCAATGAGCAGGCTGCTACAATTTGCAGTGAATATAGGAACCCCTTATGTCTACAGATTCGCATGTCATAAATAAACCGGCTTGTTTCAGGAAAACATGGAACATGGTAAACGGGAATGGCTTTGCTTTTCCCTTTCCGATGACAGCTGTTTTTCTGCCACTGCAAGCTTATTGGATGTAAAGATACGCTTACAGCCTCCGGCTTTGCAGATTTGAAAAAGGGAACTACTGCCATTGCAAAACACAAAACAGCATTGCCCACCACCAGGCTGTGCTTCGTGTTGTCAACATCCGCCAAGAAGGTGTGTCTGTGTTTTGATGTGGGGATTACCCGTCACACGGAAAGCCAGCAATATTACTGGAGAAACATCCTACAGCGATTCGTTGCTGCATGAAATTTCTCGCAGAGCTTGGCCCTGCTTTGCGTTTTGTCTCCATATAGTGGGAAATACTGTATCGTGGATTGATTGAGCTTGTTGCTGAATTTGACACTCTCCTGACCAATCACATTGGCAAGTGTGCTATCAAGGGTCATACCCAAACTAATTATCTGTCTTCAACGACTTGTGAAGTTGTGATGAATTAATTGACGTCCTGGGGCAAGCAGTGCTGTCCACAAAACATTTGAGAATTCAAAAATGCAAAATATTATTGATTTCCCTGGACTCTGTGCCTGGCATCAATTCATTCAAAACATTTTGCTAGATTTAAACATTTCGCCGCTGTGACAAGCGCATGTTTCCTTTTTGTGCAACGGATTGGATTTTGAATTAATTTGGTTTGAAAAATGACAAGGACAGATTAATGTTAAGGCTTGCACAACTTACACAATGGAGACGGTTTGACTGAACGTGCTAGGATCAACTTCACAAATGAAGACGGTTCCGTCAATTGAAAACGAGGACGGATTGGTTTCGAGTATGGATCGACTGGATACCACTTTGTTGGTTCTTGGAAATTATTATCATTAATATTGGTACTTGTTTTTTCTAGCTGCTGATTTAGGTAAAAGGGTTGCTGTGTTGGATTATGTTGACGAATCACCTCAAGGTCAGTAGGTTTGTGCACGATGACTGTGAAAGTGGATTCAGCATTATCATGTTGTGAAATTGGTCATAATTATTGGGCCTATTAACTTGCATCAGAAGCAGACACTATTCACTTTGTCCTTTGAGCTGAACCATGTGGATTCATCATGGGTGATGCTATTACTATTAATTAGAACTCTGAATGTGTGTCAAGTAACATGGAAACCATCAAATTGCCAAAGCATCTATAAGTAGGCTTAATAAGTAGGCTCACTTAGCATCACGGATTACATTATACAAGATACCCAGCTCTGACTTATGCAGTTGCTAACATCAGAGAATGTATTTCTTCAATGAAAGAAGCTTTGCCGCTATCCAGCTGGCCAGCAATGTACCTCATATTCACTAGGACATAATTTCATGTTAGAGACTGCTCGTTATTTATGGTTGGACTCCAATTTGGGTTTTTCAGGTTCAAAATGGGGCTTGGGGGGAACTTGCGTCAACGTCGGATGCATTCCCAAGAAGATCATGCACATGGCTGCATCGTTAGGCACTGCAATCAAGGTATGGCTGGTGGCATCATCGATTCGATGCAGTTTGTCTTGGATGATTTCTACATGTTGTTGTCCAGAGCTGATAAACTCATAAGTCATTTTGTCAATGCTCTCAAATCTGATTGTATTACATAAGTGCCAGTGCATGATGTAGTGATGTGCTGTTTCTTGTTATCAGGACTCAAGCTCTTTTGGATGGAATTACAATGACAAATTGAAACATGACTGGTGAGTTTGTCAATTTCCTACTTGGCTGATCATAGCATGACAGCAATCAGCCGTAAACACTTTCACCCACAAATTCCCACTTGAGCAGAAACAATAAACTGCAGCTGCATGGACAGCCTCAAAATGATTACAAAAAAGAAACACACGAGGGCCAATGCTGCTAAATAAATGCTGACTTATTAATAATTCAATTTTCCTCTAAGCACAAGCTGCATTTATCTGGTCCTCTACTCGATGGTCAGCGTTGGAATGATAAAACACCATTGGAAACAAATGCACAGACTGTGCTCTAGTTTGCTGTTACATGTCTATTGTAGAGATATTATGGGACGGGGACAGTGAGAACGATTATGAGGCTGGCCCATAAGGCCGGTAAGATGTATCTTGATCGTGTGGCGTGTGCCACGTTAACATCAGACCAATAACACAGTTATCGTTGACTTCTCGTCTCCTCTTTTGAGTCGTCTGTGATCGGAATTCTACATCTATAAGCTGTACTTTTAGGCTACGGTTGGCTGCCATCTATTTTGCATGTTATAAATTGCCTTGTTGGTCTGCAGTTAACCTGGGTGTGCATTGCTGCTATGGTTATCAGACATCCCTGATTTCACGGAATTATTTCTTATTTATGCACCATTTTTTTGGATTTCTTTCTCATTTCTATTCTATTATTGGCAACCCTAATTGCTGCATGTGACAGTAGTAGCTGCCAGTGCTCATTAAACAACTACTGTTGTTAAGTATGCAGACAATACTCGCTCATATGCAATTTGGCAACATGATGAAGATATGGCCAGAAAAGCAAGGGAAGGATTAAAAACTTCATAAATCCTTTTGCCCAACCCTTAATTCCCGGCCACACGATCGCTAAAACGTAGTTGACTTGCGAGCTGCGATGGACTGAACAATATACCCGAACTACTCGCGGCAAGCCCAAATTTTGAAGCTCGCTCGTTCTGCATGCACAGCTCAACACCGCGAGTTGAATAGCTGTTGAATAGAATTCATAGCTGTTGGTGATTAGTCAAAAGTAGACAATCAAGTGCGCAGAACAATTGCAAGGTAGAATTGGCACAAACAACAAGCGAGGATTGTGACGTTTTTCTCATTCTAGCTTCATCTTGCCATTTTTTGGATGGCTGTTGAACGCTCCTGCTTCTTGTCTCAATCAGAATTTTTTCTACTATATGTGGGAGAGGGAAGGAAAAACGCGACTCTGAAATGCAAGTGTGATCCCTTACCAACGAAGCTAGCGAGAGTGTGGCTACCCAAGCAAGTACTCATGCCCATCGTAGCTCGCAACTTGCGTGTATTTTAGCGATGGTGTGGCTTGGGCTTTAGCCTTGGTCCCTTTTCTTGGCTCTTGGCATGGGTTGGCGACCCTCGTATTTCACTTTCTTGTGCCTAACACACTACTGTTCACACCTTGCTTTAGGGGCACATTGGTCAATGCAACACAGCAGCACATCCGATCGTTGAACTGGGGTCATCGTGTCCAGTTGAAAGACAAGTGAGTGTCCTGACGTTGTAGCAATGTCAGTCAGGCTGTTGGCTATGTTTATCAGCCGCACTGGCATTGCAGTGTCCCTATTTGTCTGAACATTGCTTTTCTTTGCAGGCGAGTGGATTACTTTAATGCACGGGGTCACTTTATCAGCAGTAATACCGTTGCCGCAGTGGCAAAAGATGGCTCTGAGGTGAGTACTGTTGTCTCAGTTCTAGGCTGCAGTAAGTATGCTGTGTAAGTTGTGTTTCTCTGCCTTGATTTGCTTGGCTGCACCTAAGCCCACTTACACATTTTCTATGGAGTGATTGGTCAGTCTTAAGATGTGCTGATGGCTCATTACAGAGCTCTGCACTGCATCATTGTTTGACGAGCCCTTTGACCTGCTGTCTGTTGTAGAAACACTTGCATGCTCACCAATTTGTCATTGCTGTTGGTGGCCGTCCAAACCAGTCAAATGTAAGTGTTGCTGGCTAATTTCGCAGTGCTTTGTCCAGTGTATCTGCTCCGTGGAAAAATGCTTTGTAAGCTATAGGAGTTTTCAGAATAAATGATAATGATGATGATGATGATAATTATGATGATGATTATGATAATGATGATGTATGTCGCCATACAACATTGAATGTGATTGCCAGTTGTTGCTTGTCAACAGATTCCAGGCAGTCGTGAGTATGGCATTACCAGTGACGACATGTTTGCCATGAGATCATCACCCGGTAAAACGTAAGGAGCAGCTGAGCACCACATGGTTTTTGCAATCACTGCTATTTGTAGTTACGGTCATGTGACCAGTTTCTTGATGTGCCTCTTTCTCAGGTTGGTTGTCGGTGGCAGTTGTATCCTTTGTTGAGACACATATGCTATCTGTCACACTTCATGAGACATTTCTTTTTACAGTGTAACCTTTAAGACAGATGGCACAAAGCATATGTCAATTATACACTGGTAAAAGTATCGATTTAATAATGTAATGATTCTGTTGGCCTTGACTCCACTTGTGCCAACTCCCAGATGTGGCCCTTGAATGTGCTGGCTTCCTGACTGGCCTCGGCTTTGACACTACCGTCATGTATCGCTCCATTCTGCTGAGGGGTTTTGACCAGGTAACAATATCCATACACCATCTCTTTGTTGTCGTAGCGGCATGTTTGCCAAGTTCTTTTTTTGATTGGCTGCATTTTACATTCCAGCAAATTGCTGGACTGATTGGTGACAACATGGCCGCGCATGGTACCAAGATGATGCCATCATGTGTTCCCTTGCGGGTTGTTAAGCAAGACTGTGGTGCCCTGCGCGTGGACTTTCGCAGTGCAGACAACTACCAGGCATCAGAAACATTTGACACTGTGCTGTTTGCCATTGGTAAATGCAACAGCACAGCACCATGCCCATTTTAATGCAATGATGTTGCATTTCTTGTCATTTGTGTTTGCTTTGATCAAAGGGCGGACCCCTGCAACCAAACACTTGAATCTGCCTCTGCTTGGAATAGAGACCACTCCCACTGGTCATATCGTGGGCGGAGAATTATCTGCTGAGCAAACCTCTGCAACAAATGTGTTTGCTATTGGCGATGCATTGCATGTGAGTGAACCATTTCATTGATGTCGAGCACACCCTTGAGCGGCATTGTAAAATTGCTCATTTTCACCGACAGGGTCGTCCTGAGCTGACTCCGGTTGCCATCATGGCTGGTAAGCTGCTGGCCAGACGCCTGTTCGCAAGTAGCTCTCTCCAAATGGACTACAATATGGTATGCAGTTTGCTGAAACCGCTTTTTCTATGACTGCACTGATTCCAATTCTAGTCATGATGTCCACTTGTGTAGAGAAAGCTAGTCAACCCCTACTGAATTCTTGACTGCCTTATTGTCATACAAGGCAAATACAGCTTGCAACTGAAATGTGCATTTGGGCGAATGACAACGCTTTGTTTGTCCACAAAAGCTACTGACAGGATGACACATCTGAGATTGGTGTGGAATGCTGCTGTACTCATTGCTTGTGGATATCACTGATGGTTTTCCAATTTTTTCTGAATAGGTGCCCACGACTGTCTTCACGCCACTGGAGTATGGCGCTGTGGGTCTCTCTGAAGAGGATGCCATCCGTCACCATGGTGATGTTAATGTCGAGGTGAGTGAACACAATTTGACGATTTAATAATGATTGATATGATTGAAGACCGAGACCTTTCATTTCTCAGCAGACTTCAGCATGCTGTAATGGAGGCCTATTGGGCTGCAGTGGTGTGTTTAATTTTCGTTTTCAGCAATCAATTCGTTTTGAAATGGATTTTGCAGGTCTATCACGCATTTTATAAGCCTCTCGACTATTCCATCTCTGGCCGTGACTCATCGCAGTGCTACATCAAGGTCATTACCTTTCTGTTCGTCTTTGTGTATGAATGTGATCGATTGATCCAGTAGTGTATACTTACTATTCTTAAAGTTATTACACATTATTTACTACATAACATTTCATCATTTTCAAAAAGCTACTATTATTTTTCACATGTTATTGAAAAAATTGTCTGTAGATTAAATAAATCTACGTAAATGCCTAAAACCAATTAAAGGTCCTCTAATATTTCCTCTAACTTATCTCGTGAATCTTTCTCTAAAATATTTCCCTGATTCATTCAAATGTGCAAAATTCTTCCTCTATATATATCTGGTGACCAACAAATCTTTTCAATCATACTCTTACTTTGAAGAACATTTCCTCTCTGATTTCCAGTTTGGGCAAGGCTTTCGAAAACGTCGTAGTACGATTCATTGTGTTCTCATTTTTTGAATAATAAATTTATTAACTTTGAAAAACACTCCACCTAGGCTTATTTGTTATTTCTTAATTTTCGGAAAGCATTTGATTCAGTTTCTCACAATATTCTCTTCTCAAAATTAACACATTATGGTTTCTCATACAATGAACAAACCTGGATCAAGCATTACCTATCCAATCGAACACAGATGCTTCTCTTCAATAATGCATTATCTTCATTCCAACCTAAATATTTGGTTCCGTTGTTGTTTCTTGTATATGTTAATGACTTACCAAGTTGCTGTAGTTTTGATGTCAATCTATTTGCTGATGACACAGATAAATTTGACATCTTTACTGCAACAACGCCGCAAACAGATCTACGACTCTTAAACCCTAATTGAACAATTGAATTTCTATATTGATTGATAATAAGTTGAATTGGGTATCTCATGTCAATCATGTTAGAGCTGACATACTGAAAGATATCTACTCATTAGGAATAGTTTTGTCAATTCAGCATAAGCATTTACAACACTATGATTAAGCCACATTTTGAATATGGAATTGCTATTTGGGATCACAGCCCCTCTGCAAACTCACTCAATCTTTTACACAACAAATCCATTCAAATCAGCATGGAATTCAAACCACGGTCACGTGTAGCGCCACTTTGCAAGCAATGTCATTGTTAACCAGCCATCTTTTTGTTCAACATCTTTACTTTTCAACGACTCCACCATTGTGACTAACTCCCTACAAAGACAACCACTCACGAAGCAAAACGTCAATCCTCCGCGACGTACTTCACGCCGCCTTAGACGGCTTTCACCTGTTTAATGATTGAGAACCGCCAACGGACCTGCGGGTCTTCGACGAACACATGATGATGACTCCACCAAAGCCTGCCAGAACATCCAACTTACATTTTCCTTACATGTAGAACAATTTCAGATTTATTTTTGACATCAATATTCCCACTAAGCGTCTGCTCATGTGTCTAAATCTAATATTTATTGAAGTTCGTGTGGCATATGTACAATCAAGAACTGTTACAGTTGTATCGACTGAATATTATCCTTCTTCCGTTCCTTTCTTTCTTCTTTTTATGTTTTTCTCTTCTTCTTCTGCACCCCTTTGATACTCACTTTTATTTTAGCTGATCATTCCTTCAGTTTTAAAGCATGAACTCGATTTATTTGTTTACGTTGTCAAGAGTGAGCCTTTCATATGTAATTAGTGCTTGGTTTTTATATTTGTAACACTATTTTACTTCATACTTTGTAAATGGCCTCCCAAATGAACAAGATTTCTGCTTACGGGATGACCATGATCTCATTTTTCTTGTAACTTTGATAACAAAACTGTATGAACTTTTCATCCTTTAAAAACTACGCTCTCGATGGTTTGTGATAGCAAGGGGCTGACTGTATTGGATTGGCGTTGTTCTGACGCAAATAAGCAGTTGCTTTAATGACTACTGTAATGTTCAGCTATTATTCCTATCGTTCTTCCTAAACCTACCGACAGTCACTTGCCCTTGTAACACATAGAAAGCTCGCTTCTATGTTGCCTATACTCCACCACTAAGATGTTAGAGCTCTGCATGTATTCGTTGCTTTCTGTTTATCGAGCGCAGCACATTGCATTGTTGTTGCATTGTTAGTGGTGTGGCACAATGGTCCTCAATTCCGAAAGGATGCTGCAACCCCGAAGCATTTTCAGCAGCTCCGTTCTCCCGAATAGTTGTTTGGAACCTACCGTGAACATTTTTTGTATTATTCTGTATTGTCTGTCTGTCTGTCTGTCTGTCTGTCGTCTTTTTTTGTTGATCGTGTGGCTGCTTGCTGACCTGACTGTCTTTTATTTGCCTGCGGCTATTTCAGTTGCTCAGTTTGAAGTCTTCAATGTCCAAAAGTGATCGAGTTGTTGGCCTGCATTTCTTGGGGCCGAATGCAGGCGAGGTGATGCAAGGTTTTGCCGCTGCACTCAGGTAAGCAACTAACTTGCGCATGTGTTCTCACTGCGGATGAAATGCAAACTTTGCACTGTGCGTCTGTCTGGCCTTCTAAGTTGAGCCTATTGGCTTTTATCAGGGTTGGTATCTCTACATCTCAGTTGCTATCCACTGTCGGCATTCATCCTACGTCGGCAGAGGAAGTGGTGAAGCTGCACATCACCAAGGCATCTGGTCTTGATCCAACGGTCACAGGCTGCTGAGGCTAAGGGATGCCACACCCGTGGCCCAATGCGTCCTTTCCAACCCCTTGAACGTCCCGTGGCCCCTTTGGGGCTTCGCAAGATCCCTTCATGATTGCTGCTTTGTCAACCCACCCGGTGAAAGTACGCATGATAACAAGGCGGCCATTGGATATGTCTTTTTATGGTAACCATGACAACATCTATCAATTGAACATGAAATGTCGCGTGGCATCTGTCCCGCGATTGAATTCCGATTGGCCCGTTCGCCGTTGGTGTTGTCGATGCCTTGATGATGTTCTTTTCTTTGCGCGTGTGACGTCATAGCTTGTTAGGCTGAAGCACGCCGGGATTGAGGTAGTCGTAGTACACTCTGCGTCGTCGGTTGCGCAGTGTGATGGTTGCGGAGATCTCGCGCAGCGCCCCCATGAACCTGCAAACCACAACACCCCCGTCACAGAGACCATAGTCACATCGGAATAAAAGCAACAGCATCGTCAGACGGGGGGTGGCACTCACTTCATTTTGGCTGGCATGGCGACGGGATCGTACTGATACTGCGCTTTGGCGTCTGACAATCCGCTCGTCTCTCTCTCGCTCAGCAGCTTATTAACAGAGATGATCTCCATGGTCAAATGCTTCTTGGGAAGTGCGCCGATCAGACACTCTTCGGCCATCGGCAACTGAAAGACAAACAGAGGGACCATATGCATTGTGACTGGCTCATGTTTTGCACTGGGTGGGGGCTTATGACCATCAGCCTACCTTGCTGTCCGGCGCCCCCCCTTGCAACATGGCAGGGTAGTTGGGAATGAAAGCGTACTCGTCATACAGCGGCAGATTGACGGCGGCGTGTTCAATGGTGCTGATCGAAATGATGGCAGTAAGCGTGTCAATCACTTGCCGCGTCGTTTGAAACGATCCTTCACCAGGGACCCCCTGAAACAGCAGATGGCAAAAGAGATCACCGTTGACGCCTGCTGGCGACACTCCCTGCAAGTTGTCAACGCGCTCCCCTGCCCCCTGCTTACTCCGATGCCGCACCCGTCGGCACTGTGTAGCTCTTTGGCCCACATTTGCAACTCCATGTCCTCAGATAGCTTCTCAGCCTCGTCTGAAATATTCACAAGTAGGGCAAGAAACATGTCACCGCTGAACATGATGATGCAACTGCAAACACCTCTTAGCTCAGTCACCGGCGCCTACCGTAGTTCCCTTTCACAATTCCTGTGACGTACTCCTCAATGGCTCTGTACAACAGGAGACCGTCGTCCCTGTAGGGGTACTCGGGAAGGATATTCTTGTTTAAAGTCTGCAGTGAACAGAACACAATGATGTTGACTGATTGCGGGCGACGCAGGAAGGTCCTTCACAATACCTAACAATCATGTCACTCACCCCTTTGCTCTCCAAATACGCTGGAAGGCTACCATGATGATCTAGCCTCCATTCCTTCCAACTGAAATAGACATCAGACAGCTGTGAGTGGCGGAGTACTCCTATTGGTCGACCTCATTCCCGTTCACTTACCAATGACTGATTATTGCCATTCCTCCTTGGATTCCGACGTTGGTCGTAACGTCGAACCAGCCACCAGCAGTTGTCAATGGCAACACCTCATAGCTGAAACGCAAACGCAAGCCATTAGAGTGGCACATGCGTACATGCAATATTATACTTGTACGACTGCATTATGGTCTGAACACAGCCGCTCACCTGGTAATGGGCAGGATGTGCTTGAGGTACGGACCGAGAAGGCGGAAGATAGGATGGCTTGGAGACAGATTGCGATGCATTGCCACGGCGACCCCTTCCAACACGAGGCTCGTTGACACTGCAATGACAAGAACGGCCAAGAGATAAAATGCATTGCGCATGCGCCAAGGGCTCGCAAGTATGTGGGTGTGGATGTGGGGCTTACTGATGTGCAGGCATGCGCGATGATAGGCTGCATCGGCGTTGTTGAACCACATTTTGACAATTGACCAGAGCACTTCGTCGTCACTAGGAACGAACACCTGCGGACAGCGGTCGACAGACACCATTACAAACGAATCAGAAGTTGCCTTGGTGACACTAATGGAAATGGACTAACCGGTGCATTGGCCTCTGTTTGGTTCAGCTGAATTGCCACGGGAAGGAGGTCGTGTGCGTCGTTCAGATAGAACAGTGCAAGCGGATTGGGAACCTGGACACTTGTCTTGCCGTCCAGCAGGCCTTCAAGCATGGCGTAGTCAACGATGAAGAGGCGATTGGAAGCAACTGCCTCATCAAGCGACTGGCCTTCTAGCCTCTCTTCAATAGCTTCTGTCTCGCATCGCAGTCTAGCAGAGTAAGAGTGTCACACACAAAATGGAGCTGAAGACATCTTGACCTCTAGGATTGATTCGGGCGGTCATCAAAAGATAGTTCTTCGTGATGCTCACCTCTCAGGGAAAACCTTGCAAAGTTCAATCATCCGTGGATTGCAGCCAGCCAATCGCTGCCGTCCAAAGTTAACGTCACATTTCCAGTGCTCAGCTCCCTAAACAACAACAAAAGAACAACCTATGCAGTGGACTAAAGGACTGAGAAGTCGCACGCAGCATCTGTGGCTCACTAGGTAGTTGCCCTTACAGATGGCAAGGGGAGAGTTCCTTGGTCTTTGAAGATGGACAGCAGTTCGTCATAGGTTGACCACGCCTCTGGTCGGTCGTTGTCGGGCAGCCTGTAATACGCCCAGAACTCCAGCTTCTTCTTCAGGATGTCCCACTGGTGTCACCATGGCAACAATAGAAAGAGAATTTAAATCAGAAGCCTCCCAATCTCCTCGCCTGCCTCATTCGCATGCATGGTGGTAATCATACCTTCGATGCGTTGCTAAAAATTTCTTCTTTCGGAAGGGATTTGATCTGAAATCAAACCGAGAGGTCATTGCATGTGAATCACGGCAGCCGACAAATGATGGTCACTGGATTGTGTCACGTGACTGACCTGGACTGGTACCGCCTGCTTCTTCACGTAATCGTACATCATGCGCTTACAGGCGAGCTCTTGTTCCCTCTGCTCTGTCGTGGCGCAGTGCTGCGGTAAGGAGCAGTCATATTCGTCTACGGTCAATGAACGATTGGCTCGCAGCCAGCGGTGCACGGGAAACACAGACTGCTGTTCAAGGCCATCGCTGGCGATGTGACGGACGACGATCTTATCAATATACCAATCCACATCGCTCTGATCCTCGTGCTGCTGCAGTGTTATGCGCACGATCTTACCGAAGTCTGGCAGTTTGGTGACGTTGAAGTTGTCAAAGTGGCCTCGTTTAAACACCGTCATGCAGCAGCCGCTGAGATGGGTCTCTGGCGACGACTCACCTGCCTCGTTGATAAGGGTGATGGAGACGGCGTTGTGGAGGCCAGCGCCTTTGGTATCTCCCGTCTTGATGGCTACGATGTAGTCAGGCACTTCGAAGCATTCAAAGCAGCTGGACTTCTGGTTGCCCATGGTTGCAATGTGGCTGTTACCGTCCGGCAGGAGGACTTAGTGACTAAGTGGTTAAAGCCATTTGTCATGTGACCGGGCCGTCTCCTTGACGATGACCGCACTGTGGCTGCTGCTGTGCTCTGGATGGGTTACGAGCCGTGAATTGCCTTGTCGTGGTTGCTCATTCATAATTCAATCGCTCACTGCAAGTTTCATGTCGATTGAGCCTTCATTGACGATTGGCAAGCGACGTAACAATGGATGCATCGACCTGCCCTTCACTGAATCGAAGAAGACTGGAACGAGTCCCTGCTGCATTCTCAGAATCAGGAGTTAATTGCAGAACTGGACAACATGTCGCTTTGAATTTCCATAGCAACCTGTTGTTGCCATTTCGGAAACGAATGCCCCGCAAAAGACCTGCCAGCTCATTCCCAGACTCCCATGTTATTATCACGACTACATGATAATGGGTGAGACGTCACCGCTTACTTCACTGCCGCTGCAAATGATGATCACAGCGATGAAAGAGCGGCAGCGGGATTAATATCATGTATTAATTAAGTTGCATCGGAACTGAATCTTCTGTCTCTACTTTGATGATAATTATGTATTTCCCTTCGAAAAGGATCTGCTCTCTGCCTAACATTGGAAACAATGCAACTTTGAATGTTTGTTCCATTTGAGCTGCGTATGCTAAAAAGCAGATGGCCATGCGTGGCACAGCTTGTTGTCCTCGCACTCATTTAAGGCAGCTCTTACTCGACCGTCCTGTTATCTGGTCCAATCATAATATATTATCGATCATTGCACGCTGCATTCAAGGCGGGTCATCACACGATGACAACTGTTTGCTGCACGTGATCATAAAACCATGGAAATGCCTGGGCCTGATTGGCTCACTTGAGAAATGCCTACAACTGAGTCAAAATAGAGTTTATTGGCGCAATTCTCATTCTCAATACAATGCAGCAACACGCGTGTGCAACATTCAATGAATTGACGTTGCTTAAAGATTGGAATGAGGCGGTCGCCTTCACGCGATTGGTCTAACGACAGCTGAGGAGACGTCACGTGATGGAGCAGACCTATACATGCCAGCTCTGCGAGTGATGACGTCATGCTGGTCCTGACAGGCGCAAGCTTCATCAGTTATAATGATGTCACTGTCTCTGCTTTGTCTTCGTTTCAATGCAGCAGGTGTACGCATGCTCAGATGACGCAGCAATCAGGCACCTCGGTCCGGCGCTGACTGACCTCCTTCTCGTGCACTAAACATGTTCTGAGATCCAATAACGGCAGGAAGATCAACATTAATTATGTTTTTATGTTTGATGGGCGTCGCGCACCCAGATTGGGGTCAAAAAACCCTTGTTGACCTCTTGCTGTTTAAACTTGGCCTCCTGCTCCGTCATTTCCACTGTCTGCCGACTTCTGAGTAACAATGACGTTGATCTCAGGTCCCCTGATTCAACTTGCGCCAAAGAACCACTGTCATCCAGGCCAGCTTCGGTCACGTGTGTCCGTTGTGCCTTCTTCGACATAATCCGATAGAATTTACTAAAATGTGCTATGAAGACGGGGGTCGGTAGACAGAGCAGGATGATGACACCGCTGGACACGCAAAGAGAAGACAGAATGCGTCCGCTGATAGTCTGAGGAATCATGTCTCCATAGCCAACCGTTGTCATGGTAATAATGACAAACCAGAAAGAGGCCGGTATGCTAGTGAACGTGGAGTGTTCGTTACCATATCCCTCGAAGTAGTAGAACGCACTGGACGACAGCAGTATGGCCATGGCAAGGCAGAGAGAGAGCGCCTTCAGCTGATCGAGGCTCTGTTTCACCGTCATGCCGAGCACTTTCATGCCGCGACTGTAGCGAGACAGTTTGAAAATGCGCAGCACGCGCACAAGTCGGATTATGCGCAGGAATGCAAATGAGATAACGTCACTGGAGCGAGGTGAATAGAGCAACAGGGTAATAAGGTAAGGTACGATGACGGATAGGTCGATGACGCCCATTGGCGAACGCAAGAACTTCCAGCGGAATGGCGTGGCATAGACGCGTAATGCATACTCAACCAAAAACCACGCGATGCACGCGCCCTCAATCACTTGGAATGTCAGCCGCAGCTGGCGCCTCGTCTTCTCGTCAGGGTGGTCTTTGATGCTGGGCAATGTCTCCAGGCAATACGTTACTATGGAAACGATTATAAAGCAAAAACTGATTTTAGCGAAGTAGCGAGCCACCGCCGACGAATGAGGATACTCCACGGCACACCAGATCCTTTCCCTCCACGGCTGCGGACTGCCGCTCTGTTGCTCTGGGTCGCGGGGCGGCGGCAAGTCGTCTGCCATCCATTCCTCGTCTTCCGGTTGGCCCATCGAGTGAGTGATGGCGTAGAACTGGAGCTCCTGTTTGAACTGCTCTTCAGTTACGTCACATGGCTTGGCCAGGATTCCCTTGGACTGGTAGTAAAAGAGAATGTTGTGGAAGATGTCAGCACTGCGCTGCAGGAAGATCTCTCCGTTCGCGGCGTTGCAATACGCGGCCCTACGTGTCGCGTCACCCAGCAGCGTGTCGGGATCGTAATTCAGTGTGTCAGTGTACGTCTCGAAGCGGCTTCCGCCCACGTTGATGATGATGCGCTCGTTGATGCGCGACGGCACTCGATGACGCTCGAGGGGACCGCCCGCCTTCGTCACTTGGCGTCGGCAGTTGCTGGCTTGAGATTGATATCGAGCGACGCTACAGCCGACCGACAACATGAAGACGCGCCTACGACATCAACAGCAGCTAAACCTGAAGCAGGACGCCAGGCCATTCGATCGAGACGGTCGTCCTTAGCGGTGCGTCATTGCCAACACTGCGCAGCGTTCGACGGCGTATGACAGACGACAGACTTGTACTCATTCGATTTGGCAACACATGACTTCATCCATGAATAAATCATTCCAGCACGATCGATTGGAGGCCATCATCTTACTGCACATCGACGAAGCACAACAGCAACAACAACAACAACAACAGCAGCAGCAGCAAAGTCGCCCTTCCCGCTTGTTGAAGTGCAACAATCGAAGGAGAGCAACAGGCGACACACGCCAACGCGGACTGAGACGCGGACAGCCGTTGGTTACAACAAGGGGGGTTGGACACCCATAGGCCATCCAGAACATCCACTTGAATTGTACTGGAAATTAGTCGATTGTTTACGATGATCAGAAGCGGGTGGTAAATTGAACATATGCACGTGAACCAGCTAGATCGCAGGTCATTCTCGTTCGCATTGGGAGATGCGATGACCGAACCGCCAGCAGCAGGTGACTTGCCCGCCCGCCTGCCCGCCTGTTCGTGGTGTGCGAAGTGGCATTCCATAAGCGATCCTAGCCTGCTGCATATTATGCTGTTGTGCTTGCAAGAGAGGCGTGACTGCGGCCAAGGGATGAGGTCCGTTTTGAATCATGTTACCCCCTGTTTTCAGACGGAGATCCTCCCTCCCGCATCAAAGAATCCAGGACTAGAACAACACTGTTCATTGTCTCCTTGGAAACCAATGGCAACAGAGAGCAGCTGTACGGGATGGCGTTATTCAGCCAGGTGACCTCATCTTCGGGTCAGCGTGCTCTGAAGCCAGAAGGATATCGCCGTCGTCTTGGGATGACCGCAATGGAAATCAGCATTGCAAGATAGAAGCAGTGCGCACAGTGATACACAATAGAATGTGTTTTGTACTGCCCGTAGTCGCACTCCGCCAACAGCCAGCATTCCATTGTTTTCACGCACACCGCCAATTAAAGGAGTCGGTCAATGTCTCTGTTGGGTCACATCGCCAATCACCACGACTGCCGTCTCTTCTCGCGGTGTGGCGATGGATAATTAGACCGAAGGCCCGGAGTAAGGTTTCCAGATTTTAAAAGTGCTAAATTATGCATGTTGCGAGCAGCAGCAGAGGGCGACGAGAATTGTCCTGCCCGCAGCGCCTACATAATCAGCGAAATGGAAAGTTTCAATGCCACAGGATTGGCCAACACTTGGCAGACAGGGCTGATCATGATATTTCTATATCAGCTGCACTGGCGTCTTGCAGATCAAGAAGAAGACATATACGTTGATTAAAGAGAACAACATATCTACATCGAATAATTACATAGCATAGAAATGGATGCAGAGATGGCACAAATTCAAGCTACTCAAAGTTTCACGCTATTGCGATCATGAGGCGAAACTGCAAAAGAATTAGAATATAAACGTGATAGTTATTATAAAGACTATATCACTGAAAGCTAGAGCTACCAATTATTTAGTTTTATGTAAACGAAATTGAAACCGTTTAACTTCGTATCTTACAAATATGAAGACTTCTTACTACAATAGGAATATAGCTCCGACTAATCAAATTTCACTTGCACATGGCCGTATATACAAGATTCTTTACGGTGTGATGGATCTACCTGAAAAAAATCTGCTCTGTTTACAAGACCAAAATTATACAACTCTTGATAATTTTAAGAAACAAAAGTCTCTATCCATTCCATGTAAAGAGTTCTACTCTTTTTTCCTTCAATAGTCGAGTCCCTCATTCCCGCCAGTGCCATCTATATCGGAAGACTAGGACAGATGGCCCTGCTTCCCGTGTGGAATTTCTTTACCGATGATGTTGTTGCATCTGTTTCATTTTCTGTCTTTAAACATCGTTTAGATTCTGTAAATTTATCACGCTCTTGTAAATGTCATTAGGCTGCACGTCTAGTGTAAGTAGTTTCAATTTCCTGAGCTCGCCTGTCAATCATTATCATTCCTGTTTGACTATTAAATCAATTCAAATAATGGAAAAGAAGGGAAGCACAGCGAGGCACGTGAAAAGTTTTAAAAGAGTTATTACAAAAGAAAGTGTATATCATAATAATATAGGATCCATATAAATAATCGTGTTGTAAAGACTAAATCAGAAATATAAAATCACTTTGATCACTATTTTTCAATATTGGTAATTTATTGTCTTCGTGCATAGGAAATGTTGATAATTATAAATGCTAGTAGAATAGTATAATATAAAGTTCCAAAGTAAAAGTAAATTTAACTACAATAAACGAGAATGACACTATCAATATTATAAATCATCTTCCTTTAAAGCAATGATGCATAGACCATATACATAATAAAATGTTTTCTAAAGGGATCTCCAAACCGTAAGGTACAATTTTAAACTTAGCTTTGGTTTCTGTTTTTCCCTTGCAGTATCTAAATTCCTCATACTCATTCTGGTTCGGCAGTGTTGTAAATACTTCTTACAAAAGAAATTAATTAATTTATTATTATTTTTATTTTATTTTTTTTATTTATTTTTCGACAGAATATACTTAGTCTACAGAATTCGGCGACAATAGTAAAAGTAGCGAACATGCTGCAGCAATTAGTAATTAACATTACTTTTTGGGAAAGTAATTTGTAACTAATTAACTATTTTTAGAAAAAGTAGTTTTAATGTATCATTTTTAGATAAAAATGATCTGCAATTTATTTACTTTGCTTGAACCAAAGTAAGGATCTTTCAGATATACCATAGCATTTTAATTTACTTAGAAGATTATCATGATTAACAATGTTCAAAGGCTTCTTTTAAATATAAAAGTCTTTTATTACTTATTAGTAATCAAAACAAAACTTTGTCAAAGATAAAAGACTATTTGCTGTAGAATAATGTCACCGAGCGAGAACCAGTTTACTTAAATCCTTTGCGTGCTCCAATAAACCAGCAGCTTTTGCTTACGGAGTCACGTCAAACTTTCACATGTACATATTTTAGCCAGTGTTTATCTGCTTCTTGTATACTCTACTGTGATTGTTTGAAATAAATGTCTATCTATCTATCTATCTATCTAAATATTGCGTCAGCGATCGTTTTCCCGTTGAATGTAACAATGTTTCGTCTTCCACAGAAAAAAAATTAAAACAGGTGTCCCTCAAGGGTCTACTGTACTTTAGGCCTGCTTCTCGTTTGAGTTTATATTAACGGTACAATGATATTTGCCATTGCATTACTTTCTGTCAAATTGGACTGAACGCTAATGACACTATATTGTAGGTTAATGGTAGTGCAAATGCCGACTGTACTGTACAATTGAAAGTAAAATTATTAATGATTTCGGAAAATGTTTCGTAACGATCCGATAGTAAATTGCGTAGAAAGAAGCAAAAAATAAATGTTTAATGCGTGGTCGAGGCGAAGGAATAAAGATGGCGGATGATGATGACGGGGAATGGCCATGGCGACAAAAGTGAAATTATTTTGGATAACTTTATGATATTTAATCATTCATCAATAGGACCGCATGATACAATTATATCTCACACTGTTTAGCAGAGCAGACGCACGGTGTATGGAACACATGAAGTTGCAGGGTACACTATACACATTTGTTAACGGTTGGCAAAATGGCGATGGCTAGTTCCGTAGCACTGACAACTTTGTAAGTAAGCTACACGTTTCTCTTATTCAAGGACACATTTTAAAAGGACATTGAGACTCAAAGCTGCGCAAATTTTAGAACAAAATAAGAACAACTCGAGACTCGGTCAAAATGTATTGATCAGAATTTCATAGCATATATATACAGTGCAGTACCGCTAGCGTTGTAAGCACATACGAGGAAATGAAGGGGCTGACAACACGGTGCTTTGTGTTTACGTCACCGTTGTTAGGGAAGCAACGCGGCACTTGATAGACAGTACTATGTAAGCTCATTCAACCTGTATTTCACTATGACGCATAATAAAGAACAGCCATATGCTGTAGCTCAGATAATCTGAGCTTTATACTGTAGAATCACAACGGAAAATAAGAAACGAGCTACGCGTCGGATATTTTGAGTCTGAAATATCTCACAAAGTATGAAGATTGAGACTGGACCAAATCTTACTAGTTCTTATTAAAATGTGTATTCATCAGAAATGGCACATTTCCAGTTATTCTTTTTCTTCTTCTGCGATGATTGTCCTCGCTCGCTTTTTCACAACCTTAGAATTATCTATTTCATACTGAATAATTGCAAGTAACAAAAACAGTACTACTGAGTTGTGTTTTGGGGGCTAACAGGAGTGCATTTGGAATTGATTGACTTACAATATACTTCAGCAGCTTTTTAAATAGGTTATTCATCAAAATGGCCGTTCTGTGTCACCCTGTGTGTTGCATCAAGAACAACCTTGACATTAGCTTCACAATTTATAGTTGACGATGCAGATGACGCTGTATCTGTGGAGGTTTTAACGCAGACTTTCCCGTGGATCAAATCGCCATCAGAAATCGCCCCGCGACCCGCGTGTCCTCTTCTTTCATCATCGCGCGTAGACCTTTCTTGGCAGTGACTTTCTTGCCATTTCGAGGTCCTCCTAACATTATTCTGGATGCTATCTTTACTGCGTCTCGATGAACCAAACTTGTGAGGAAGACATGATGGTCGTTCACTCCAAAGATGGTTTGCTCATGAGACATCGATGAATCGGAACAGCAAAGTTCTTCCGAAATGAAAGCGATTCCAAGTAACATGCAGCATGCCTTTGGGATGACCATTTGGAAGTACGGCGCGCGAGTGGCGCCCTTGCCACTGCCGATCGCATGCACATATCTTCTGACCGCCGACATCGAGAACAGGCAGAAACCCTCACAACCACGGTGAGCCACCTACCAACGCTGTAGGGATGAAATCATCCAAGAAATCTGAGCAAATGAAGTATCACTTGACCACGAAGCAGGCAAGGTTCGCGCTGTCTGGCGTGGTATTGATCGATTGACTTGCCGCAAACATCAACCACATGCCATAATTGCAGCTGACTCTATCGAAGAAAGACAGAACATCTGCCGTGATCAATTTAAAGGAATGCTAAACTGCTCCAGACGCAATCAAGTTCTTCTGCCAATAAACGATTTGTCCAACGCCCCAGAAATATCATCGGGTCCAATCTCAAATGACCAACTACTAGTCGCCTGCAAATCGATGCCACCTGGAAAGGCCACAGGCAGCGATGGCAAGCCAAATGAAGTGCTGCGATTAGAAGCGATCACAACGGATTTCATGCTTCCCCTTTTCAATGACATTGTAGATGTCTACAGCCCTCCCGACGAGTATCTCCTCTCTGTGATAAATCATCTAAATGAATGAAAATTAATACTTTACATGATGTGACAATTATCTACAAATTATTCAATAAAATCATCTGAACGGGGACCTAAAAATCACCTAGAGTTACTACTTTAAAAGTCCTATTTACAAAGTAGAAATGTCCTCCAGCTGGTCTACGCAGTATAATGTTCCCATGAACACTGATAGCATTACCCCTTTGGATCGTGATGCCAATTTTCTGTTTAAAATATGCCGCTTCTTTAGTGTCATACCATGCATAGACGCTTTGAGTCATATCCTCCCTGTTTCTTTCATGCCTGAGCATGTTTTCCCCATCGCATCAAGGGTTTCCACATCTATGGGTTGGATGATGAAATCTTATGGGTTCCAGATGAGACACTACCAGTGTATCTGAGATATACCCTTTTTCCAAAGGATCTGTGTCATGCAGTCTGGACGCTTCCCTTCAGTGCGAGGAAGGCCAGGAGGTTCAAGGATGGTTGGAAAGTGGCCATAAGAAAGTGACCGTTGGATGGAGCATTCGCTTCTGCATACCTTGACCATCTACCGGCAGACATTGTACCACGAAGCCCATGATGACCATCTGGCTCTACTACCAACTACCTCACCACATCGGCGTATGTGCCATTGTCATACATTTATTGCCATCGTCGCCGACTGCATGATTGAGGCGCAACGCATCCTATCGGACATTGAGCGCGTTGGAGACACAGTAGGATTGACCATCAAGATTAAATGTTGGGCAAATTGTGATGAGAACCAACATCTGTGGTAATCTCAAGATCCGATTGAACGCGTGCAATCATTCAAGTACTTGGGTGCTACCTTGCCTTCAACAACAAGTGGCATCACAGCGCGGAGAGGAGCTGCCAGGGCCGAACTCAAGCCATTAGACAAGATCTGGTCATCAGAGGTACAAAGGGATGCAAACTTGCAACTCTTCCTCCATACTATCAAGCCAATTCTGCTTTATGGCTCATAGGCATGGATCATGTCTGAGCAAGCGTGTCGCCAGATATCACAAGCATATGACGCGCTACTCAGGCATGCTCTCAACTACCACTGGCCGACAATTATATCGACAATCGAGTTGCGCCTCATCATCATCATCACTTTATTTGTTTATCCTCGCATTTTACTACTCGATACGAATAGTTGCCACTTAAGACATGTTTTATAAAATGGCGAGTACCCATCAGAAATATTTATAAGGTAAGAACTGACTGCATACAGACCTATAGTACATTAATTTACACTTGCAAAACCTGTAGACTTATAATACATTAATTTACACTTGCGTAATAAAATGGAACCTATCAGTACAATTAAGAATACCAGAAAAAACATGTCGACTCGATAAATGTGTTTTGTGAAGTAAAAGGAGAGTTCATGGAATAAATATAAAATCGTTCAAAGACTTCTTCAGCTGCGTCTTACTATCACACTCTGAGAACTGTTTGTTTCCTTTCACGGTTGAATTGTATGTGTTGGCAATCAGGCGACAGATAGAATTTTTGCCAAACCTGGTCTTGAAACCTTTCACATACAGATCCTTCCTGCTAGCAGCTCTAGTTTTCCCTTGCACATTCTCAAACAAATCTAGGACACTGTCAGGAGCAATTCGCTTCGCCACTTCCCATCCAACAATGGCAGCCGAGTTGAGGCTCCTGTTCCTCATTGTTGAGGTGGGAAGGCCAAGTAACTCAAAGCAGTTCTTGGATGGATGACATGGTGGCAGTTTCATGATCGATTTAACAGATCGGCAAAGGGGTCTGTCGATTCGTTGCTGGAGGGTCTTGTTGACTGTTCCCATTAAGACATTGCAATAATCGAAGTGTGGCAAAATCATGGACTTGATGAGGTGGATTTTGGACTTCTTTGGAATAAATCCAGACATCTGGCAAAGAGCTGAAGTCTTGTAGGCAGCTGTTCGGCATGTGCAGCTGACGTGTGTACTGAAAGACAGATTGTCGTCGAGATACATGCCTAGAAATTTCAGGGATGGTTCAGGTGTTATTATATCCTCCCCTAATTGCATCTGAGGTGATAGCTTCCCGAGTACCATTGACTTTGTTTTGGCTTTGTTCACAATAAGGCCGTTTTCGGAGAACCATTCGGCTAGGGAGGCGAGGTCACTGTTCACTGCGGCAGACAGTTTTTCAGCACAGATCCCGTGGTGGTAAATAGTGGTGTCGTCTGCGTACTGCCTGATACTCGAATATCTCATTACCAGATGTATATCGTTGGTAAATATGTTGAAGAGTATCGGTCCGAGGACACTGCCTTGTGGTACACCGGACGGTACTTGTCGCCACTTCGAGCAATTGTTGTCAACACGAACATGCTGGTGCCGACCTGTGAGGTATGAAGAAAGGAGAGATATAGCTGACTCTGAGAAATTGTACGCTTCAAGTTTGCATAGAAGAAGGTTGTGATTGACTTTGTCGAATGCTTTGCTTAGGTCGAGAGCTACGACTGCAACAGTTTCCTTGTTATCTAAGGCTCTGCGCCAGTCTTCCGTTACCTTCAGTAGCGCAGAAGAGCAGGAGTGTCCTTTCATGAAGCCGGAGTGAGTTTCTGACCACAGCCTGTGATTAAGCATGTGGTTGTCCAATTGGTTTGTTAGGATCCGCTCAAATATCTTTGATGTTGCAGCAAGCAAGGTGATAGGGCGGTAATTGCTCTCATTGAAGGGGTCTTGTGATTTAAATACAGGTACGACAGCGCCGTTTTTCCAATGCTCTGGGAAGGTGTTCTCCTCATCACTCCGTCTGCTGAAGCCTTAGTTAAAGGAAGGAAGCTACGATTCATCGGGCATACCATGCGTGCCCAGTAGTTGATTAAGCAGCCACTGCATGACGTCCTTTGCTGGCAACCGACGGTACTGCGTCAACGAGGTTTTGCCCGAATAATTACATTTTTTAACGTGCTCTTTCAAGATTTTAACGGTAGTGACTTTAGCCTTGTAGATAACCATAACCATTTAAATCATTTTGTAATAAAGAAATTAGCAAACTGAGGAACGGGCTGTTCATGTAACTGCGCCGAAATAGATGATGATGATGAAGGACGCTGCAATTCGCAAGTGATGATGTTGCAGCCAAAGACCCAATGATGCAGGTAATAAAGCTTGTGGCCAATGACCCGATTCACGTGCAGCCGAAAGCAACAGACGAGTACGGCAGTATCCAATTTGATGTCTTTGAGCCTTTGAGGATTGTTTGGCACAGCATCACGGGATATGTAGTTACAATGCAGATTAAATACGAAGTGGCAGCAAGTCAGTAAGTGCCAATCTTTTGCCGGAAGATAAAAATGTCGTTGCCACCAGAAACAATTTTTCCATGTTGTTGTTTACTTGTTTTTTTTTTAACTGTGCCCGGCCCTGGATTTGAACCCAGGACGTTCTGATTGAACTGAGGTTCAAGTGGCAATGTGAGGAAATCCTAATAAATGTAAACGAGAATTATGTCTAGCCCACCCTACACTTTAGCGTTTTTTTCCTGGGGACATTTTGTTGTTGTTTAGTAGTTTATTCGTGTTATGACTTAAGACTATTTATACAATGTACAGTACAGGAGAGTGTAATCGACAGCGCAAGACTTTTCAAGACCGCAAAGAATGGACTCCGTCGTGATAGCAACGGCGGGCTGGGCGCCCTGTTGTCAGTCTCTTTTTGAGCATTTGTAAATCTCTTAGATTTCAAAGATAAACAAATTCAGACGAGCGAAGGAACGGCAGCCAGACGAATTCAACCGGCTGGTGCTTGAAGAAGGATTACATTTGCAAACAGACAACAATCATGGGGAAGGAATTGGCCCAATACAAATGCATTGTCACCCTGTTAGATGGAAATAAGCTGACAGTTGATGTAACGGTATGTACAGATAGACGAGTAAGACGACCCATCATCAGGTGCACTGAACTTGCAGTCTTGCAATGGTTCCACACCGACCGGCGACCGGCCGTGTGCGTCATATCATCAATCATGCATTTCAGTCAACTTTATTCTTCTCAGTTCTTTATCTCATTAGTCGTATTGAGGTATTACGGTGAATCAGGCGTGCGACTAGGCAGGCCCTATGCTTCAGATGTGAGTTTCCTAGAACGCTTTTGAAGCAATCGCCCCAAGCTTCAGTACGCGGAGGTGTGTTGCCAACAGACCTGCTAGTTCTTATCTAGACCTAATACGTTAGATGAGAATGAGTCATTTTGAACTATGTACCTCAGCAGGGAAGCCAAACCTCTCCGATTAATCTCTTTAAACATTGAAATAAAATGGCTCTGGAATGTAATGCAGGACTAGTTAGTGAACTACTGAACTGCAGACAGGCGCCTGATGATAGTTGCAATCGGGCGTGGTTGCAGGCGTAAGGCCTAGGTCAAACGGGCGGATTTCAGGCGAATCGAATACAATTCAATTAAATCCGCTCCAAGAGCGAACTCAATTCTCTTTTGCATCAAACAGGCGGATATAAATTAGTTGTGGGTGTTTTACATCATTCACAGCTAACGCATCAATGTTGACGTCAAAAGTGATTTCTTGAAAACAATTTTGTTATAGCTTGTGATGAGTTTCCTTGCAGAAAATGTTGTGTTAGAGAATCTTCTAACAGCAGCAAATACCTTCATCGCATGGCAAGAATCTCTCTGCCTCAACGTCGTTACCCCGGTTAGAACATTACAAGAAGCAATTTCCCCCGGTTAGGAGGATAATCCGCCTAGGCTAGGCGAATTTTGAAAATGAAACCGGATAAAATGGGTTTGTCGAATATAATTCGCATCAAACGGCGAATTACCAGCGAACTCAAGGCGAATTTAATTGAGAATTGTATTCGATTCGCCTGAAATCCGCCTGTTTAACCTGGACCTAATTTATGTTTTCAAAGTTACTCGCCAATCGTCAACGCAGGGAAAATAAAATGGTCAATTGAAATGGAACAGTAAAGCAAGTTAGTTTCCTCTGCTGCTATGACCTGTCTGACTAGCTGCACTTATTTGATGGAATCAATGATTATAATCCCAGCATTATACTGCTTACCGACTTGGAGCTGTACAGTTGCTCAGCGTCAACGAGTGTGTATGTGTGATGGGCTGACCAAGTCGTCCATCTACCATCCTTACGGCTTCCCAAGCAAGTATTCAACTTCTCAATGCAAAAGGAAGACCAGGGGACATAAGTTGGGATATAAAGATGTGCTTCGCTAGCAGTTCCATGCGATTGATGTATCCCAAGACCACTGGGCCCAAAACGTGCCACCTTCCTAGGCCCAAATGGCAGAAGGGAGCGGCTCGATCACATCCTTACAAACTG